>PVJX010011198.1:0-54333 GCA_004027295.1 Dolichotis patagonum | reverse complement strand
TTATTCCCTAAAGAGATAAAAACTTTGATCTAAATTTTTTTTAGGAGAGTTAACACAAAATGACTCCCCCATACTTGCTTTCAAACTATGCTTTTCATGAGACCATTAAAATGTACAGTGTCTACCTCTCGGTTTCTACCACAATGTCTTTCTCCTTCCTTCTCTGTTGCCACACTTACTACTGTTTCTTCCTTAAAGTTCTTTCTCAGATTTTAATCTTGATTTGTCTCTTGCCATTTTGCTACTTTATTCCTTAGCCACATGATACACATGGCAACATAAGGAACTTATTTTCTTCCAAATGGATTCACGGAGCTACACATTATTTTTTGCCTTTTATATCCTTGTCACATTACTAACTCATATTTTTATTTTAGCTTAAATGATACTGTGTTTAAGGAGTCATCACTTTAGCTCCCTCTATCTGGATTTAGTATAGTGTTACCAAATAAAGCACCAGTTACCATTACAATTTCAAAGATATAATCAATTATAGATTAGTACAGGAAAATTCAAACAGTGCATAGGTGTATTACTTGTGGTAACTAGCAAGTGGAAAAAAATCTGCACAGTGAATGTGACATTGTGAGAATAGAGGCTAAAAAGAATAAAATTCACTTAAATGAGTTTTAATTACAATTCAGTGGCATTCCATTGCACATACTTTAGATACAAAAGTGGATTGGAGTTTTTTTACCTTAAAAATTTAAGTACTCATTTTGAGAAAATTCATCCATGCTCCCTCCCTTACATGAAGTATTAAAAATATTTGTGAATGTTCTGACCAAATTATACTATTTTCTAGTTTAAGTGATCATATTTGTATAAGCTGACTAATAATTAAATAGTATTTTACATGTCATAGCTGCTATATACCTAAATAAAAGTTTCACATTAGCTACATATACAGATAAGTAAAAAACTGAGATTCACTCCGAGGTTTATTAAATGTTAACAGTATTTCAGGGAAAATTTTAATCCACTCAAGTTGACCTTTATAACACAAATTCAGAAGGCCTATTAACATTTTAAAAACTATCTGGTGTTTGCTACCTAATAAAGTGGCATAGTACAGTTAAGTATGGTTCAGAAAAAATAAAAGCTAATAACTTAAGCATTGATCAATAAGAAATATTAAAAAATTTTCCTTTATAAACCAACCACACTCCTGAGTTCTATAATTATATATTCTTCATGATATCTTTAAGGCATGATCGTATCTTCTATATATGTGCAAAGTCTATTTATATACATAGAAAATTTTTGAAACAGAGAAAGAGCTTGAAACAATTGGATGCCTAATTAAATATCACTTTCTTTGGTAGTTATCTTGACTGAGGACAAGAGATCACAGACAACTTTAATTTGATTTCCTGTGGGGCAACATTTTCTAAATAATTAGTAACATATAATTTGATGTATAAGAAAATATTTAAAAATAATTACATTTTAAAAACTTTTCTACCTTTTATTACTTGTATCATTTTTCAGAGTCTCAAATACATATATACTGTATTTTGATGTATGTGCTTAGAAAAGCTAAAGTGTAAAAATAGCTGGATGATTAAATAACATGGAAAGCAATAATTTGTTTCACAATAAACTATGTATGTCATTTCTTGATTGAGAATAGGTCAATTGTACTTTTTTTGCTAATGTTATTTATATCTGTCAGTGAATATGTTTAACATTTTCCCTGGGGTCCTCCTCTGTAGTAACTGACGATTGTAGCTGTTTATTGCATATAAATACATGCTGAGCTAAAATATACCTGGGGATGAATCTCTCATTTTTAAAAAGGAGTAGGTTTTCTCAAGAAAATATTTCCCTCAAGGCTTTGTGTTTAAAAAGTAATCTTTACTAACATAGAGAAATTCCCACAGTTTAAAAGACTTCTCAGGGCACAAAATGTGAAAAATAACTTGAACTTCATTATCACCACTCAAATACTTCACTGTTTATCTCCCAAAAATTACATAGTATATCTAAAAAAGGTACTTTCCAAATCTGTGAAATATCATGAAATTTTAAATAAAGTCACTTCTACTGTGATGAACTTCTCATGGCAAAACAAGAGTCCATCCAAATCAGTTTTATGAAATAAATTTATTTAGAAATGTATTGCTTAAAATGTTTTACAAGGGGATGAAGTAAGCATACATAAAGCCTGAAACAATTAAAATTATTATTATACAAATAGCTAACCATTATAATTGCAAATATGCAGCAAATGAAATATTCATATGCACAGGTATATTGCAATTATTATATTTTAATACTGACATCTTTTACTGTGATAACAAATAGAGCTAAAATACACTTATTTCCTCCTAATTGTAAATAGGATAAAATAAGATGAAAAATAAGGATGATTGTTACAGAAATAGTGATGCCTGCTTTATATTCATTACAAATCATCTTCCTTGTTCTCACCTAAAGTGTCATGACTATCTCAGGATTGCAAAAATTTTTTCTTAGTGTTTTAACCTCTAGATAAAAGTTTTCAAAATTTCATTTATGGGTGATTGCAAGGTAGGTAAAAATTTCATTTTCCTTTGGAATAAATCATTTTGAGCAAAATCTGTATGTATTTGCTTATCTTCTATGTATTTTTTGTTTTGTTTAAAATTATTTTTAATTAATAAGTAATTATGGGATGCAGTTCAATGATATGGTATATTTATATAGTATATATTGATAAAATCTGAGAAATTAGTGATTTTGCTTGCTTATTATTATTTTTGGTTGGTAAGACAAGATATACACATACATGGAGACATCCTGACCCTAGGCTTACAACAGACAGAATGCATCTTGCTTTTGGAGACCACAAAGCATCCTGTTCTCATCATCTTTCTTTAAAATCTTGCCATGAACCTAAGAAACATACTCCTTCCCTTCATCAAACTTCCTTGACCTGAGACATGAGTTTGAGAAGGATGCACCCTGACTGCTTTAGCGTTACCAAGGGTAAACTGATGGTCACTATAGTGTTACCAACACTGACATTTTTATCCTTCCCCATTGGGTTTGGCAGCTATGTTCTTCCAACTAGTGTAGTAAAAATTCAAAAATTTCCCCTCTGTATATGAGAGTGGCAACTCTTGATTAATTGAACAGAGTCCAATTAGTTTCCACCACGACCCCTCCTCGAATTCTATGAGAACAAAAGGAAAGCCAGCCCTAGAACTCACCACAGCTGCCATTTCTAGCTTTCCTGTCTTCTGTTCCTCAAGGTGTCCTTTCTTTGTTGGCAGTGCCTTATCTGAGTTCTGCCTACCAGGCAATTTTCCAAGCATACCTTAACTTCAAACATAAAACAGAAAGACTGAGTTTTCTCACTGTTCTGCTCCCACTTTGTGAAGTGTACTTTCTTTAATAAATCTCTTTCTTTCTTGTCATTCTATGTCTCTTGCTCAAGTGTCTGTCCACAATACAAAGCACCTGAATATCAGATGAGGCTGATATCAACTGTACAGTAGTTTTTGGAGTCCTGAGTTCCTTTTTTCTAGTTACTCATAAAATCTGTAATAGGTTACTGTGATGTACAGGCTCTAATTTTTCCTTAGCATCAATTTATTATTTAGGTCTGTTTTGGAGATTTTGTTATCCAAACTGCAGGAAAAAAGGAGAGAAAGAAAACAAAAAATATGAGCTCAACAACACAGGTTTATTTCAGAATGAACCTGAGAGGGCCTTCTCTGGTACTTCGACCAGATGAGATCCCATCTTATAAGCTACGGGGCCTCTTACAGGGTCATTGGTGATGGGGACGAGGATGAGGAGTGCAGTGAAAAGCAGTTGCAGCTACCTGCATAAAGGCTTGAAAGAGCATAAGGGGTAATGCTAGCCCAGAATGAGGCTTGGGAAAGTGCAGGGTATAGTGCTTATCATGAGTGGAACTGAAAAAGATGACCTTTGCTGAATGCAGCTGTACCAGGGTAGGGGAGGTGCTGGAGGGGCCTCAGCCTAGGATGGTGGTGATAATTCCTTCACAAATTCTCAAAATTCTCCTCCCTCCTACCTTTCCCAATCTCCAGTAAACTTTATTATACGTTCCAATGAATTCTTTCAAAACTTTTATCACTTACCTTTGATCTTCAGTGAAAAGCATTATTTTTTTTCAAACTTTTCTCAAAATGTATATTTTTAAAAATTTTGTTAAAGTGTAAAACATATATAGCATATTTTATTTTTTAGGCACTTATCATTTATTATAACTCTTTTCCTGTTTTCATCATGAGTAATTAGGAGACATATAGAAAATAAAATAAAAATAAACAGCTATACATTGGCATCTAACTTAAATTATAAAATGTTATGCTAGCTGGGGAAACTTTTTAAACTAAATATCCTGCCTCTAACCCCTAGAGCTATCTATATTTCTTAATATTCTACTTAACAGTATTTTGCTTTCCACTCAATTCTGTAAATAGACTTGCTTGCTTGTTTTTGTACATTATATAAATAGTATTACAATTCATCTTTATAAAACTCATTTTTGTATCATTTCAGTATTCACCTAGGTTCCTGTATGTGACTATAATGTAATTGTTTTCACTGCTGCACAGTATTTAGTGGTAATAAATAGCCTGATTTATTTATTTGTTCTAGAGTTGATTAAAAATTCATTTATTTATAAATTTTTGCATTTATAAACACTTTGGGTGTGAAAAACCTAGTAAGTCATGATAAACTTCTAATTATAGACCTAGGAAAGGAATTGCTGTAGTAGACAGCATGCATATGCTCTATGATATAGAAGATGCAAAATTATTTGCCAATTTATTTCTACCAGGGACTCTCCCATCAGCAGAAGGTAATAGTGTGTTCTTCTGAGACTCTGAATTCTCATCAAACCTTGTTATTATTCAGCCCTACAATTTTCTAGGAGCTAGATTGTGAATAATTTTAGTTTTAATTTTCAACTTCCAATAATCAGTGAGATTGAACATTTTACACCCATGCTCATTATTTATAGAGAGATTTTCTTTCTAAAATGCTCACTAATTTTATTATTCATTTTTGTATTATGGATAATGTCTGTAAATGTTTGTATGTTTATGGCTATTAATGATTTGAGGGATAAAAACTTCCAACTATCTTACATGACTGGTAGGATTTTACTTTTTGAATTGCATATTTTGACAAACAAAAGCTTGATAATATTCAAAATGTTCTATTTTTAGTAAAATTCTCAGTGATGAAAACCTTTAGATTTATAAATATGCCCTTAAAGATTTTGCTGTATTTCATTTTGCCATTATCCCCTACTAATGTCTCTTGTTTGTTAGTTTATACATTATAAAATGATCAGTTCTGCTGGCCTGGGGTTTAGCTGTAACATGACATCACCCAACTTGGTACAGGACCCAGAGAAACAACTTATCTCTCCAAGAGTAATTTCCATGCTCTCTTCATTCCAGAGAGAAACCTCCTGCTACCTTTTTTGTGCATTCCAGAGAGAAACCTCTCCACTCCCAGACTTCACAACTACCCAAGCCTTCCTAACCCAGCCCACAGGAAATCTTTCTGTCTCCTGTTTTTCACAGGTAAATGCTCCTTCAAATCAGCTGAATATGTCCTTTTGCCCACCTCCCAAACTCCTCCCCTTGCCAAACTGATAAAAGTGGTTCCACTTCTTTGTTCTTACTGAGAGTCCCTGCACTCCATAAAGCTCTCCCATGTCCTCTTTAAAGGCCTCTTCCTCCTTTGTCTCCTTCTTATCTCTCCCGCACCACCTTAGATTGAGAGCCAAAAATACCAATCATAAAGTATATTTACCTGAGATATAAGATTGCTTATATCAAAAATACCATTTATTTCAATTCCATGAATATTTTGAATGTTTTTTAAATAAAACTTTGATATTATTGAGCCAGATGTGTGGCAAAATATTCTCTAATGTATGTATTTCTTAAATTTCTTTTCTAAAATTAATCTAAATCTTGGATTTAGAGGAAATACGCAACTGAGATGAAATGATCTCATTATATCACATCAGTAGATATAAGATATCAAAACTCTTAGTCAAAGTGACAATGAGCAGTCTGCTTAACTATGCTTACAACTGACATGCTACAAATATATTACCATTAATTATTTAACTAATGTCAGTTTATTAAGCTATCCTTTGGTTGGGTAATCTTGAAAATGCTTACTACTCAAAATGAATTGCATTTTTGGCAAAATCACTAATTTGAGTTCATTTTTGAAAGAGCAGGGTATTTTTCTTCTTACTATCCACATCTCTATCCAAGCCAGACAAGTTTATTTACCAATTCCTTTTGTAGGACTGATTTTTTTACCTTGAATTGTAGCAGTCAGGGACTTTGGCTTGATGCAAAGTCCTGAGGCTTGGTCCCCTGTCCCCACAAGACTACTGAGACAAAGCATCCTATCTCTTGGTAATGCACATACCCTCAGGTCAACCTGTGATTCCAATGCCTTTTTATTTCTCTAGAGTGACCATTTGTCTTAGGCTGTCAAGTGATTTTCCATATTTTTCTTTTTTAGGGAATGTATTCCTCTAGCATTTCTTTTTAAATTTATTTTACTAGCATTTAGAATTTTTCAATGTTGACAGTATTTTAAAATTTGTATTTTGCTATAAATTTATAAATAAAATCACCCCTCAATATTTTCTTTCCATGATCTTTTCCTTTCAAGAGACTGTATAATAATTCAGTTTTTTATTATTTTATGTTACTTTATTCTTATTTAGGATCTTGCTTTAGTAATTTCAAATACAGTAAAATAGAAATAATAGAAAAACAACAGAAACAAAAAATTTTAGTTATATTAGACATACAAGTTTGAAAAAGATTTGAAAATGAAAGATAAGATTCAAAATATTCCTGCCATTGAAATAGATGATTTTCTTGATATTAACATTCTTACATCTTAGGTAAATATACTTTATAAGTTGCAAACTAACAAAATACAATCATATTTTTCCAGCTGTAAGTAGGTAGACTATCTGCAATTATTACAAAATATAACAAAATACAATCATATTTTTCCAGCTGTAAGTAGGTAGACTATCTGCAATTATTACAAAATATATCATATATATAAATATGCAACAGATTATATTATATATAACATATGATCTCCCACCTGACCTTCAAGCTAAAAAATATAATCACACTTTTACAACTGCATTTCAGTGGAATATCTGATATATTATGAAGTAAATGTATTTTCATTACATATATACATCAAATTTTATATATATGATACATGAATAAGATATACTTTATATAAAAAGTAGTTGATATTTTATTGTGCATTCATACATACATATATAGATACACAAGAAAGGTTACTGCCCCAGTGTAAATTACTGGCTATTATGGCAGTGATCTAACACAGTGCAAAGCAAAAGCAAAAACAATACTTACGCTGATGATCACTTCCTGACTACAACTTCCTGTTTCTTTTCCCATTGGAGAAAAGAATTCCAATCAATTCCTCCTGTGTCATCAATGCCCATCCTAAGCACTGCTTTCTACCACAGGTCACATAACCTTTAGTCTGCTCTGTATCTGGCAGAGGAGGAACCTCAACACCTCCCCACATCTTCAATAAAGATGTCCTTTTTCTTTCTTTTTGCTTCTCTATTGTACCAGAAAACCCTAACATTATTCATATATATGTAGTACATATACATACATGTAGTATACATTCATGTCTGCATACATGTGCATATATGCACAGTAAAATACATTATACTATACAATATATGATACTACTAGTGAAGGTAGAACTATTGGAGCTGAGGAAATTATTCTCCTCCAACTGAGAGAGTTCATAAGAAATAGCTTACTGGCAGTCACGATCGTACCCCAGTATCTACACAGCACTGCCTCCCAGGAGAGTTCTCACAAGTTCCAGTGAGAAGTGGATGGCAAAAAGAACACAGAGGCCATGAGGAGCTCACTATCCTGGTTGTCATCAGGGAAGCCTTACCTTTGTGTTCCAGGATGTAATTTTCTCTTCTGTTATTTGGCCCAAGCTCACCCTGCAGAGCCACTTTCCTGTCTTGCCCTTCACTGTTAGTTTTTCAAATAAACTTTGTTGCCACTGTTATTTTTCACTTATTTCATTGAATTCTCATCCTTATGAGAAGAACCTGGAAACTAACTCCAGAAGGAGAAGTAAGTATCTGGAAACCAGGTAATGTTTATTTGATGAACTTAATCTAGAAGGAGCTACCTGATAACACACCTACTTGAGTTTGGGTAATGCCCTAGAGTGATTCCTTCTTCAATCATTCCAAATGACATAGAAAATAAAATAATAAAGACTCAGGAAATCTTTGAAGTTATAGGTGAGCATATGCACATTGAATCTCCCACCTGACCTTCAGTTACCTTTTCCCTACTTGCACATTATTAAAGGTTCATAAATATGCACTATACTCTTATACAGATAATATAAATCAGAGTGAATTCTGGGACTGACATGCATATTAAAAGCTCTGAGATGACTCAGAATCGTGTCACTGTTTCCTGTCACTGTTACTGCAGAGATCCAATGAGAGGCACTTGAGCTAGAGAACATCTTCTGAAAAAACTGAAGCCTTGATTTATCTGTGCATTGTGTCATGGTTTATGTCGGTGGCCCCCAGGCCTCATGTATTTGCATTGTACATTTGTGACTGGTTCATTGTCTAGTGCTTGGATTGATGGTGTCAGTGCTACACCCTCCTAGGGGGTGGAGCCAGGATGTGATGTAATGGCAGGAAGTAGGTGTGTCTCTCTCTTGCCAGTCCTGCTTGCTGTTTGCAGCCACCATGAAATGCGTCCCTGCCATGCCATCCTTCTTGGAGCCAACTGAATATGGACTGAAACCTCCAAAAACTGTAAGAAATAAACCTTTCGTTTCCCAACTTTGGGCATCAGATATTTGTCTCAGTGATGAGTAAAAAGTAACTAAGACACACTGTGTGTTTTTTACTTTTCTGCCATCTTATATCACCTCTCTGTGGAATATTTTTGAAAGACTTGAGCACATCTTCCTGTGATCTTCAATAAATGTTGCTTTTCACTTGCTATTGCTTCTTGCTTTCAATTCTTGGCTCTTCATACACAACAGTTTGGAATTCATCTGCTAAATTCAACCTGTGGTAAAACTACTACTACTTGTTATATATAAAATATATAAACTATTTTATGCAAATATATAGTTGTGTGTATATATACATGTATACTTATACAGCATAGAGTATGCAAAACATGGTCACAGACTAATGTATTTGATGGAGGAAGTTTCATGGCAACCTAGTGACCAAACTATGGCATAGAAATGCTGTCTGATTTTAGCTAGATTTACAGTGAGAAATTGGATCAGAAAGCAAAGCTGAAAAATTTTTACAATCTTCATTTTGGCCAGAAAACAAGCATATGTAAACTTAATGTCAAAGAAGACATGGTTTCTAATAATATTACCACCATTAAAAGAATAGCAAGATGAGAATAGCAAAGTTGCTTTGATGGAAGTCAGAAATTGACCAGACTTCACCAATTGCAAAGTCTAAGGTGTAAAAGTATAAATTCCTTTCAAGATGCTGCTTTGAGAAAAGAGACCTTGGTTTCTCTGATTCACACAGGACCACCTAGGAACATATTTTCCAACCACTGAGCCACCAGACCCTCAGAGGCCACTCTACTCATAGAACAAGGGGCCCTCACTACTAATTTTGCTAGCACTAGACATTGGTGGCATCTATGTAATGCTGGATTTATAGGTACAGAGAATACAAGAATTGTAGAGTACAGAGGCTTCCATCAAAGTATGTCAAAGGTACTTTTGGGAGGTCAGGCTATTTGTCATAGGAGTAAAGGTCCTGCCCATAAGGGAATGGTGCATGACACTATGAGAATGGATTCTAAATGCCAGTGAAGACCCCAGAAAATTAGAAACACAGGAACATGAAATATCTGCCAAAAGGTGTAAGCAGTAAGTGGATCCAGCTCAAAATAGAGGCTGCAACCCATAGGGGCAGGGCTGATCGTGCTTTTTGCAGCTACCTTGTGTTCCAGGTCTCCAGATGTAGGACCTGGCGCTACAAGCCTTTGCATTTGCCTTTTATGTTTCCGTGTTGCCTTGATTCAAATATTTTCTAATCCTATTTTGGAATAGGAATGCTTTCCCTGTGCCATTGTATGTTAGGAGCAGACAACTTGTTTCAATAATTTTACAAGGATCAATTTCTATGAGTTTGTGTTGCATTTTAAAGACTTTAGATTTGGACTTTTGAGCATTACTGAAACAATTAAAACTTTGAGGAAGAAATTAATAAATTTTAATATGTATATAGGATAGTTATATCACTGTAGGGGGAATTATGACTTCACAATTTTCTTTACGTTAGAGAATAAATATGGTTTAATGTGCTATGTTTGGTTGTCACATTGACAGCAGATGGAGTGTGATGAGTAATGCTGATTGTCAACTTGATTAGATGTAGATATCCTTAGGAAATCATTAAAACACATTTCATGACCCAGAAGACTCTAACTGGTCCCTGACCTCGTCCTCCCAGGCCCTCGCCTGTTCTCTGCTTCCTAATCATGTACTAAGCAGTTTCTGTCATGGATTTTCTGCTTTTGAGCCTGCTGAGTTTGGACTGAAACCTCGGAAATTATGAGTCAAAACAAACTTTTCCTCCTTTAAGGCATTTTGTCCCAGTAATGAAAAACTGACAAATTCCCAGTGAAAACTGTTTATTCTGCAAACAGTACTTGGCTCTTTATTCTTTGTAATCTTATACCTAATGAGTTACTACACATACCAACTTGGAAATTCCTCAAAAGAACTCTTCAGCATAACCTCCCTTCTAAAACCTGGGGCTCTTTTTATGCTTTTACTCTCAGTGATAATTATGACATCTAATCAGTAATTAGATTATACATTGCTGAAATTTCTCCTTGTTTCAAACTCCAAACCATTTATAGAATTCAGCATATATCAGTTCTTAAGCTTTTCTGCATTCTTTTTCTTTTCAATTTTTCTATTAAATTCCTCTGGAAACTTTTATACTGTTTCAAGTTTTCATGTATCTAATTTCTTTAACTTCATATTCAAATCGCTACTTACATTATATTTATTTGTATTGACTGAGCCTGTTTTGTCTTGCTGTAACAGAATACCTGTGAGTGAGTAATTTACAATAATACACAAACACATTAACTCACAGTTCCTGAGGCTGCAAAATCCCATATCAGTATGTCATCTTCTGCCATGAGGCTTCCTGCTGCATCATCTTGCAGAACAAGCAGGACAGAAAGGCCAAGAAAGTGCAGAACATTCTTCTTTATAACATTGCTACCATCATGCATCCAAGTGAGTAATGAACCATTGCCTAATCATTGCATTAGAGAACATTTATTAATAATATTAAATGACTATTACATTTCAAAATTAATTTTAGATGGTAAAATATTGAAACCATAGCAAGTATTATAATCAGAAATAGTTGTCTAATGTATTACAACCTTACCATTTTGTTGACTAAAATTATTCAGTGAAATCCATTGGCTTAGAATACATCCATGAAGATCTTATGGTTATAATTAATGATGTTTTCTAAGCCCCTCTTTTATCTGACCCCAACCATAACCATAACTTGCCATGCATTTACTGATTTGAAAAGTCTCTTTCCACAATATCCCTGATTTTATACTGTGTTTTCATTTCCCTGATTTACTCTATTAGAAGTTTTACTTTTTTAAGGCTTAATTCAGATACCATTTCATTTTTTTATGCCTTATGCTTACATTGAAGTCTCTCTGTCTCTTTCTCTTGTTTCTCTTTGCATTTTTATATTGCATGCATGTGAGTTTACTCAGTCAAGTCTGCTCAGAGATGATAAAAAGTAAATTAAAATTTAAAAAAATGTAAGTGTATGATATATGTACATGTATTCATCTATCTATCTATCTATCTATCTATCTATCTATCTATCTATGTATTTCTGTAGTAAAAACTAAAAAAAATTGATCATAGTCTTAAAAAATTGAATGGAAAGATGATTTACAAACTAATTTCTAACTTAAAGATGAGCTATTATCAGTGGTGTTTAAAAAACACCTGAAATGGTATTGGAAAACAAGGTTACATGTTTTCATCTTTTAAATATGAATCTGTAATAATACCAGCTTTATATTAAACTTTGAAGCATGTCTGCGGTTTCCTGTATGAGGTTTTATAAGGTGAATAATAACATGATGAAAGTTAAGTATTATGTAAGCAGAGAACATAAAAGGATTACTTTCTTGGGAAACATAGATAACATAGAGAATATAGAAAATAGATATATGTGTTTGTTCAATAAATAATTGAAAGTACAGACTTCAGTGCTAGTGGGCATCAGAGCATTTTTCTCCAAAAAGAAGTTCAATTTAGATCTTTGAAGACAGAAATTTATTATTTGAAAACAATACTTAAAAAGGTTAAAATACTATGTGAATAAAGAAAGACTACCCTGGTACAACCTACTCTAATCTAGTTAATATGTGATTACAAAGAAAAATTTTGAAGAAATACAAAAAATGGAGTTTATAAATATGAAAAAGTTATATGAAAAAGCTTTGTAAAATCTTACTGTTTTATGTCAATATATGCATGAGTAAGAATATGATGTTAACTGATTGTAAAATTGAACTATGTTTCATAAATATATGCTAGAGATCTTTTATTAACTACTCTAAACTGTGTGTGACACCTGCATTTGTGTTTCTCAGTGGTGGTAAAAATCTTTTCACATAACAGCTTTGGTTTATCAAGGAAATCTGTCACCCACTGAGATGTTTAAAAACTACTTTTCCAATAAGAGTATGACAAAAGTAATTCTTTAAAGAACTTCATGCCACATTATAGAAATGTATTGAGTTCATGTGTTTACTAATGATGTATGTCCACAAAATTTACTAAAAGAGAACTGATGAAAGAATATTAGTGAGGATTGAATGTATGTCCTTTTCTCATTAATGTCATATGTTACTATTGGATAGCGTCTTGGTAAATTTTCTCATTGCTGAGACAATGAGAAAATTGTCAAAATATCTGACACATGAATTTAAAGGAGGAAATATTTATTTTGCTCCCATTTTGTAGAGGTTTTAGTCCATAAGGGTTGGTGTCAAGACGGGTTGGCATCAAGACAGGTTGGCATGGCAGACAGGCATCACAGAGTAGAAAAAGTTTATGGTGGGCAGAAAGCAGCAGAGTAAGCAAGTGACAGACAAGTGACAGCCTCTTTCTGTCCTTTATATCTTATCCACACTACCTGTTCTTAAGGTGAATAGAATTCACATTCTTAATCCTACTGCTCCTAGCATTGCTGGGTTCAATCCTCGCACTGAACAATGAATCAGTCACATGCTGTAGATCCAGCCATTTGTGGAAAAACCCTACCTGTGACCACATGAAGCTTGGTGGGGGGTATCTAGATACTAGTGGTAACAGTGGGTTGTTATATTATAATCCTTTACTTGGCTCAGATTATGTGGCTGAGCCTGAGAATTTGGTAAGCAATCCCAAAATAACTTGATAAATAGTGTAATGGGAAATATTACTATCCTGTGTAAGAGCAAAGAAGTGACACTTAACCATCATAAATTAGTCTAGAGTTATGCCAGAAGTAAAGAAGGAATACAAATCTTAATAAATATGGACTCTAAATTGGGACTTTTTAAAGCCAGATAGAATAACCTCTACTGTTTTATTACCCAGCAGGATGATTATAGACAACAGCATTTGTAGCTATCAGTTTCGCTGTTACTGACACACAATATCCAAGATCTGCTACTTAAAGAAGAAAGGTTTATTTAGCTGGTGGTTTCTGAGAGTTCAATGCCTAGTTGACTTGGCTCCAATACAGCGAAGAGATGGTGGAAGGGCATGGCAAAGAACTGTTTACTGTGTGGCAGCCAGAAAGCAAAGAAAAAAGGGAGAAGAAGGAAACTAGGATAATAATACACCCTTCTGTGTAATACTCCCTGCTACCCAACTCTATCTTCACACATGTTCAAGTATTAAGACATAAATATATCAACCCACTGATGAGTATGGAGCCTCACAAACCAATTACCTTCCCAAATCACATCCGGTGAACACATGTACTTTTGGATTTAAACCATACAGCACTTTATAATTCAATTTATCCAAAAGAAAGGATTTTGGATATTTTTATAGGAATGACAAATGAGAAGAATGATGAATATCCTGTACTAAACATAATTACGTCTAGAAATGTATTAAACATCATACCATATTCCATAAAGATGTCCAGTTATCATTTTTCAATTAAAAAACTAAAAATTAAATTAGTATTTTATAAATAAATAAAAGATACTTTAAAATGATGAAATTAGACCTTATTTTTTAATAATTTACTAGGCTTTGTTTAAATATTCCATTGTATTAATCTTTACAATGTACTTGGGTCTATTATTAGTTCTGTTTTTGAACTTCATTAAGTACACACAAATCACCAAGGACAACATGAGAATCTGCATAGTCACTAGAAAAATAAACATGAATGAATAAAATAAGGTATCATATATTTTAATCTAACTGGCATAACTTTAAAATATTGTAATATCAGTAGTATAGAGGATATAAAGAAGAAGATAGGTTACATTTTGAAGTTGTTTTTATAGGAACAATGTTTTGCAAGGCTGGTCTTTTTATGTATAATAAAATGTGAACATTACCTGTTAAAGTCTTTAATATTTCATATAAAGAGGTGAAAACAAATGCTATATGATATCTCTTTCTGCTTCTTACAGGTAGTTTTATTAAGGACCTCCCAATTTCTTTTCCATTTACATCTACTTCCTTCCTAATCTGTGTTTTATTAATCAGTAATATGAGTGTATCATTAGCTGCTCCTTTTGGAGATTTTAAGCTCTTCCTTACCAAGTGATGCTCTTATCCATCATCTGTCAATTACAAGATCCTATTGCTTTACCTTTTAAACATTATTCCAAACCCAGTTTCTCTCCAACTTTGCAACACTGGCACCACTCCTAGCCCCTTGTTAGTCAACAGGCGAAAGTACCTTCACCAGGCTTTGTCTTCTCTAAATTGCAGAGAAAGTATTTGCAATTAAAAGCGGCAACAACAACAACACAAACAAACACTATTCAGCATATCCTCTGAAGCCTTCTTCCTATTACTCAGTAGAAACTGGATAAAAATTGTATATCCTGTCTCTGAATGATTTGCCCTTGCTGACTTGATGAAGCTCCATTCCATTCTGCAGCCACACTGTGATTCCTCCAGACGGTGGTTGCTGTCTGCTCCCACAGAATTCTGACTCTTCTTAAGGTCTTTACAATTGCCGTAACTCCTTGACCCTCAGTTTAACTACTGGCTCTGCAGGGAAAGCTTCTCAGATGGCTGTCTTGTCTGCTCTGCACCTCTTCTTTGTGGCACTTATAATGATTTCTTTTGAATATTTAGGGATGAAATTTTTAAAAAAATCCTTCTTAGTCTTTTCAATGGATTGAAATCCTCATAAAAATCTTGAATATACTTGTTTCATTCACTGCTATAATTTCAGTGCTCTGCAAAAAAATGTTTTTATGGGTACAGTATTTCAGATTTCTTCAAAATATGCTTCTAATTTCACTATGCATTAGTATATGATTCCTCACTCTCTCTCACTCATCCTAGAATAATTTGTTTGCCTTAGAGCAATTTAGTAACATTATAGCAAAAGTGCAAAAAGAAAGCAAGGTCGATTTTCAAATATTGTCTTTCATGTCCACATGATGATTTCCTGTGCCAGCAATAAAGAAATGATCCTGTAACCTAGGTTTTTAAAGATAGAAAGTCACTTTTAAAAATAAATTATTTTAACTGTCATCAAGCCAAGGTCTTAAAGGCAGAATCATAAAATTTTATTATAATCACCAGATTAAAATGTGTGCACAAAATCACACAGACTTGTTTCCGGTAAGTAGAAGGAATCAAGAGGGCTTCTTTCTTCTGCCCAAGATATTAAAAACAAAAACACAAGAGAAAAAGAAATGTAGGAAAGACGCATATGCATATTTCATTCTAGCCCACCAAAAAATAGAAACTAACATAGAAAACTGCTAAAATAGCTATGTTGACAAGAAGCAATGTGAGAAAATCAGAATTGGTCAACTTTTTCCCTAGCAATGGACCAAACAAGGAACATGACCCAGAGGCTAGAAAGAAGCACTATAGGAACTTGTAACTTAATAGAGCCCATTGGGACAATAGGTCTGATTCATCTAAGACAAGACCTGAAAGTTACCCCTTGCTACGGTCAGGAGATATGAAGATGCAATCAAGACTGCAATAGTCACCATGTCACTGGAGACCCTAGAAATTTGGACACTTAATTGCATCTTTGAATTAAGACACTTGGCCACTGAAACTCAGCAGACACCAAGACAAAGGCTGGATTCTTCCATCCATAGCAGAATAAGATTGGTATCAGGTGATGAGACATCATTTTTGCTCTACAGGAGAGAATCATATAAACACCCATTCTCTACCACCACTATTTCAGATAAATTTGGGAAAGGAGATGGAAAATATAAGGCAGTAAAAATATAATATTTACTAGGAAAAAATAAGTTGCTTGTAATAAGTCTGGTAAGCCTAATACAATACCACAGATAGAGTAACACAAGCAACACAGACCTGCCATCTCAGTAGAGGTTAACAATACAAGTCACAATGACGGCAGGATATGGTTCAGGCAAGGACCCCTTCCTTAACTCATGGGTAGCCACTTTCTCTCACAGGACCCTCTCTGCACATAGACCCTCGGTATCTCTTTCTTCTTGTAAAGACACAAGTCTTACTAGTACTCCAGCTACATGACCTCAAATAACTAACAAGCTCCTTAAAGGCACCATCTTCAAATATAGTCACATTTATGATGCAGGGACACAATTTAGTCTACAACAGTCAAAAGAAAAGAAGATGATTCAAACCCGAAGAACATGGGATATCATTACATGGTGCCATCCATGAGTAGTATTCATGAGGAATAGCAGCTGGCTTATAGAAATCTCTGTATCATTTTGTAACATTTGGGCAAAACAAACGCATGTTGAAGTTTCAATTACAAAAATAAGATTTCATTATTAAAACAAGTCAGAAGAACATGGACAAGCATACTTGTAGATTCTTTAAGATTACCATGTTTAAGGAATAAAAGATCAAAAACAGCCAAAACTGTCAACTTGCTTGCTTGAATTATTGCACAAATTTTATATTATTGAAACTGTTCATAAGCAGTCAATAAAGAGATGAGTGTTGACTGAATGCATTGAAATGAAAATACATCATTTTTATATTTTACTGTATTTTGTCTAACTTTACAAAACTTATCCTCACAGCTGCGGAGTCTTAGGCAAGTATTTTAATCTTAAATACTATATTTTCAACTTTTCCCAAATGTAAGTGGGTCTAGTAACTATACCTACTGTAGACAAGCAGCGGCAGAATTAATTTTTAATTCACGTCAAACATTAACAAATTGTGGCACATGGTGGACTTAATAATATATAAATTCCTTTTTTCAGATGTGGTGCACCCATGTTTTTAATAAAACTAGGCTTCAGAACTACAATAAGCTGGCTGGTCTGCAGTCCTACACCAAGGCCAGAGGATGACTAGCAGAGGGTGAGTCTCATGACTGTCGAGAGCATCCTGTCTTCCACACAGCTCTGCAGTTCTCCATTTATAGGCAAAGATGAGGCGTGATTTTGTCTCATTTTAGGAAGGATATGTCTACTGGGGCAAGAACTCAAACTCTGTTCTGCAGGGGAAAGTTTTACTGAGAGCTTCATTTTCTTCTTGTCTGAGTCGTAGACAACAGCATGCTGAGTGAGACTGTTTCAGAGCAGAGGTTTTGCCACAGTCAGTGTTTACATAGATCTGGGCGCCCTTCCTCCTGGAAAGAGTAACTATGGTCCTGGAACTGAACACAGTCCTATAGGTTTGACTGCAGCCTTGTCTTGGACATCAGTACAACTCTTTCTGGGACATGAGTTTTCATGTGCTGCTTAAGGTAATCTTTGCACTTACATGTTTTCTGGCATACCTCACACAGTACTTTCTCTTTGTTATTATTAAATAGAATAAGGAACAATTTTATATCAAACTAATTGTGTTTCAAATTTTAAAAGAGCCATGTAGCATTTTTATTTTGTTTTGTTTTTGTTTTTTGCTAGTCAAATAATATGTGCATATATGTTGTGGTTGAAAATGAATCATCTACTTAGAAAGTCATAATTTTTGTATTTCATTCACTAATTTAGAAAAAATGATATTGAAAGGCATTATTCATCCTCAGATACATGTGCAGCCATTCCATGTTCCTTTACTCTTCTTCTTTGTTCTACTTCTAAAGGGGCTAAAATAAAAATGAAATAGCACGTACAAAAAAATTAGAAAAATAAGAAAACTGTTTTTGTGATTTAAATAGAAATATTTGTGGGCTGTTTTTGTTTTGGGCTTTGTGGGTTTGTGTGTGTGTTGTGGGAGAATGAACTCAGAGCTTCATGCCTGCTAGGCAAATACTCCACCACTGTGTCAGACACCCAGCCCAAGCAATACGCTGGTGGACATTTAGTTTTGCCCCTCAGAATTTAATGCACTGTAAGCATTGCCATTTTAATATTGTGAATACATAAAATTAGAAAAAAGATACATCCAAATATTTCATTTGTGCATTTGTTAAAAGCAAAATGGATACAATGGACCTATCATTTATTATCTAGAGTTCTGACTTCAAGACTTATAAATCCCTGAGAAGTTTGTAACTGCAATTTGATCACTGACCTGTGAACCCTCTCAGTCATGAGCATGGTAAGGTGTGCTTCTTCACTTCAGCTGAAGTTGCTTAGAGACAAATTACTTTGGTGCCAAGCTGAATCTACCTCTGCAGCTAACAGGATGGCACTTCATTCCTCTGCCGAAGTCTTGCAAAGCTTTGCTCTTTGACCTCTGGATGACATCTCCTGCCTGATAGTCATTATTTTCTCCCTCCGGCTCACTAGGATGCCTTAGCAGAACAGTCATTAGAGCTCCGCAGGCAGCGTAAATGGCCATATATGTTTCTGTTGTCAGAAACTGGAGAGGAGGAGACGAAGGGGAGAAAAAAGGCTCCAAACTTGCTTTCACTCATGACTCCGCAGCCCACTGCTGTTTATTTCTCTGTGATCTTTATTTCCTGGTGATATATCAAACCGACCCATCTCTAGACAGTAGGTTGAAGGTGGTCTCGTGATATCGTCCCAGAATATATTGCTTGATGTTGCTGCCCTGCAATTCTGAAAACTGCCTTTAAACAAAGGTTATTATTTTATTAATTGAAATACTGTAGAAATAAAGCATAATCAAGTCTGGGACTGATAAAACTCCTCTGAGCTGCTCAAGATGTCACAATAATGTTCTTAGAGGGAGAGATCAGTGTTGAGTGGGTATTGATATAATTGCAAGTAACCCATTTCTCCTAATCTCTTGGCTATATTCACGACTGCTCTCTCTTCCTCCTTTTCTACTTTCCTCACATGGCGTCTTTCCTCTTAATCTCTTGCCTTCCTCCTTTCTCCCCCTCATTTTCTCATTCTGTATTTTAGTTTCTTCTTTCATTGCAATGATCTCTTACAAAGAATGGATTGCAAGAATGTGGAAAGCTTCCTAGCCTTTGCCTGTATGAAAATTATACTTCACTGTTTCAACAGAAACAAAATGCTAGAAAATGTAAATTATTCATAACATTCCCCCCAGTTGCATTTGGTTCTCCATCCTATTTCATAGATGGCAATGGTTTTATATTAGTAAGAAAACACAATTTGTGTTAGAGAAATAAATATAAGACTTGATGGGTATCCTAGTGGTGTCTAAAGTTATGTTCTGGAGAATCAAATAAATTATAAAAGTTATAATTGGAAATATGTTAGTATAAAGTAAACAAATAGGAAACAGAAGCAAATAATTGAAAAAAGTGACAGTTCAATTAGCAATATCAATGTTCAGTTCATGTTAAGAGAGAAAGAGGCTCATGAAATCTCGCCTCTCTTTGTCCATGTATGTGTAGCAGAGGTTCTTGGATAAACATGAATATGGATCATCTGGGGTTCAGACAAGTTTAAGAACATCAGGACAGGTAATAGAGCAGTTGCATTACCCGGCTGCCATTTTTATTTAATATTAAAAAAGCAACTAATGTTGAAATGCGTCACAAGTGTGAAGTTTCATTTTACAACACATGACTAAAATCTGCAGTATAAAAAGTTGTACACAGACATATGTTCCAGCACCTGTTCCTCTTCCTAATAAATATCAGGTTCAACTTTATATACTATTTTAGTACCATTCATACAGTTGCTTAACCTCCAGGTTTTTTGTTCATTTTCTGTAAATATTACCTGTTCAATGAGAAGTATCTGATACCAAGTATTACAGAAAAATCTCTCCTCCACATTTTTAAAGCAAGCTATATGTAAATCATTTTTGTTGTTTCCTTGATAATTTCACTTAATTTTTCATTTGGACAAATGAGCAAATTTTAATACCTATTCTCATGTTCTCTCCACCACCAATCATCTCTTTTCTGTGTTACAGTTATTTTGCATTTCAGAGGAACTAATATCTACTTTCCATGTAAATTTTAAGCTTAATGCTTGGGCTTTGTGAGCTATTGTCTAAGTATACGATAAAAATTTATCCATCATTTAATTTACTAGAATTAGGAAAATATACTTTCTTTCTGAGTAAAACCTGGAAAGTATTTTCTACTTGTAATTTCATATAGTCTCAATAGCTCAAAAATATTGTACATGGTTTGCCTGGGATTTCTCATTTCTTGAATATGTTGTTTTGTCAAGAATTTTTTGGTTCTGTTGTTACAATAGAGTAATATGACCCCCCCTTTATTGAGATCATGCTGTGGTTAATTAAAATAGTTTTTGAAGTGATTCTTTTTTTCTAATTATTCTTATGTAGACTAAGTTTTGTTTTTGCTATTCTATTTCCAAATTTCTGCATTTCTTGTTTTGGATAAAATTAATTCTTATTGTTACTTAGGTCTCACATCTTCTATATTACATTATTACTTTTCCAGTTATAGTAAGTGTATATCCATGTAAATCTTTTCAAAGAAGAAAACATAATAGATAAACTTTTTCATTTTTGCATGGGATATGTGTTTGCTTAATTAGATAAAGAGGGCAAAATAGTTTTGTAAGGTATTTTACCCTCATATTGACAATATAAGGCAACTCTGCTTCTGCATCTTCATTGGCTTAGAATTTTCAGGTTTTATTCAGTGTAGATGTTTGCAAATATAACTATTTAAAATGTAAATTTAATAAGGTTTTGCATATGAATTCACCTGTGAAATCATCACTGCAATTAAGATGTGCATAACACTTATCCACCAAAGTGTCCTGGTACCCTTTCCTTTTGTAATTGTACCTTACCTTTCACAACCACCTCCTACAACCACCCCCCTCAATCCCTTCCTTATTGTTCCTATGCTTCAGGTTGAATTCTCTAGTTATTTGTATAAGAAAAGAAAGTACTGTATGAATTTTTAGTCCAGCTCATCTCAATCAACATAATTTATATGGGTGTAACATTTTATTATCTCCTCTTCCTTTTGATTCTTACAAATGAATCTGCAGTGAATATTTACATACAAGTTCTTCTAGGAATATGTCCTGTCATTTTTTTCTTGTACACTTTGAGTATGGAATCACAAGGTCCTATGATCATTTTGTATTTAATTTTTTAAAACAGAACTTTTCTGTGTTTTATCCAAAGTATTTATTCCATTTTACCTTTCAGCCAGTTTAGTTTTTAAAAATCAATTAACCAAATATGTTAACTGATCTACTTTTTCCATATATACGTAAATTCCATGTTTCTTTGGATGCCTGTAGCTTTATAATAAATCGTGAAAATGGTGTAGCCTTTTAACTTGGTATTTATGTGTGGATCTTGAAATTCATCTTATGATGTTGTTTGGAACTCTGCTTATATTTTGATTGGGATTTTTTTTAATTTAAGGATTTTTAAAATCTATTAATCTTAAATTTACTCTTTAATACTTTCAGTGGATATAAAAATTGTAAAGTTAAAAATCAATCTAAGGAGTCATAAGTCAATGAATATTTTACTAACATTTTATTTTCAGGAATATGATCTCCGTCAGATTTTCTTTTACTTATAACTGCTGTGTTACTATTTCTGTTTTAGAGTATCCTTTAATGGCATCATTAGCCTTACAAATATCATCGTTTCAAATGCAGGTACTCAATGGGAGCTTCCAGTGTGAAAACTAATCTCTTCTTGGTATCAGGAATATTTTCATCACTAACCCAAACCTCTCAATTTACTTTCATTTACACTCAATATTGTTTTTCCTTTTGAAGAGAAATTCATAATTAATTCCTTGCATTAGGTTCTTTCATAAAATTTTGCTCATTTTTTATCTTTTAATGATTTTTCAGGGATTGTATTTATGACCTCACCTTTGCCAAGCAGGCACTTATACCACTGAGTTAACTCCCACCCGCACCCCAGACCCCAATCTTTATCTTTTTTTTTTGTACTGTTCTTTCTTTATTCATTTACATTCTGGTGCTCATTTTGTGTTTTACCATAGCGAAGTAAATTTTTTCATATACTGTAAACAGTTTGTACCACTAGTTCTTGTTTCATTTTGTAATGTTTTGTTGTTTCGTTTCCTATAGATTTATGCTGTCAGTTGGGAATCCAGTCTATTCAGGTACTCGCTCTTACTCGTTCTAGTGAGTGACAGTGGCGGCCCATGGTTGAAACCATACCCCCCAAGACCCTACCCCCCCAAAATGCCAAAATCCTGGAAATTTCACTTTGGAGTTCCTTGCTATAACCTCCAACCTAACCAAGTGCAGTAATTACAGTTTCTTTAGTAAGGAGAATGGTTTCTTTTTATTTTTCAATATAGGTTCTGGTCTTGTCAAGGAAGGACCTAGACTGACAGGGTCTGCTGTTGTACAGCTTTCCCGCCTTGATACTTGCTACATTTTTCATGTTCACTTTCTCAACCCGCTAAGACCAGAAATAGTGTTCTTCTAGTGATCTACTAGAAAAAAGAATTTTCACTCTTCCATATTAAGTATTGACCATGACTCACATCTTCAGCTCCGGTACAAGCAGCTTTGTGTGAGGTGGAAAATGCGACACCATGGGATCAACGCTGCAGCCTCCACACAAAACATGAGGGCATTCGGCAGTGATGTCAAAGGAATGCAGAGTTGAATCCTGTCCTCTGGTGGCCCAGGGAGGTTTTGGTAGGCAGCTACACTTAACTACTTTTGATATTGTCAGAGGAAGTCATGTCATCTTAGGGAGCTTGGGCATTCAAGAGACATGCAGATTTTGTTTGAATATTGGCTGAGTAAAGCAGATCCCAGAGTGTACATGGCTTAGATTTTGGAATGTCAAAGATTTATATATTATTTTACGATGATATGCACTTCCAAGGAGCAGATCATAATGAACTAAGATAAATATTTGAAATGTGACAGTTAATGCTAACATAGTTTTTTCATAAGGATCTGAAAACTTCAAGAAAGAGTCACAATAGATACTTATTCTCCTGGCTTGAAACTAAATACATTTTCTTTCTTCTCTATAATGGCCTGTTAGTTAAACAAATGGTCCCCAAAAGCTCCTGAATCTGGGAAAACTTCCTTGATACATAAGTAAATGAGTCCCTTCATTCATAATCTAAGTCAAACTAATAAAGAAACAGCATATTATAGTTGAATAATTCAAAAGCAAGCAACTGGGCAAATTACTACAATCATCATTCTTGCTGTGATTTTTAAAACTATTTTTCTAAAACAAAGACAATTTCTTTATGTTAATAAAAATCGTAAGTCATAAAACTTCGTATGTTCCTGTTTATATTTCCCACTAGCTATACTGTTTTAGTAAAGTAAAAGGAGATGAAGCCAGTATATGAATGAAAATAAATTACTATTAAGAAATTCAGGATACATTTCAGTGTCTAGACCAGTTGTTAATGGGCCCATTTTGTCTCTGTCATCTGCATTTTGTTATTTATTCATTGACTGGATTCTCTGAAGAAATGTTTATTTTCCTTCTAAATTTATTGAAGGTTATGTCAGTTGACATATTAGAATCTTAAATAATTTGTAAAAGTTGAATATCAATTTGTATCCACTAATGAGTCTTTAAATTATTTAATATTCTCACAGTGAAGGTGACAAGTTTTGCCATAATAATTCATACTTATTTTAACTAAATACCAATAAACTTGTTTCAGGAATGTAATTTTTGTTCAGTGTTCTAAATTATTAAGCAATGAGCAATTCTAATATCAGAATTATAACATCAGAAATTTACTTCTTAAGAAAAAATTCACCATCACCTTAATTTTACAGACCGTGCTTCATATGTGGAGTTTGATGCATTTCTAAACTAAATTTTATGTATGTTTACCTTAATGTTCCTTTAATTGTGATGTGAATGTTTAGCTACACAGCTGAAATAAGTATGATGACTAGTTCTTTAAGGCATGTATATGGTTTTTAATTTGAATTTTATACATTGAATATAAACACCAGGTGGCACTTAGGACAGAAATGTATTTGTGTACATCTGTGTGTACAAAGTAAGTAAATGTGTTTTAATGATTTAATTATTTTAACTACTAATGACAATCTGTAATAATGTTATAAGATAAACTAAATCACATACTGAAATCAGAAATGACCATATTAAATTGATTATTGTATAAGTTTTAAATTATTATTCTAAAGATATTTGAGATGACACTTCTATTGAATGATTTCAATGCTAATTGTGCTCCATAAGGAATATATTGTCACTTTAATTTATTGATGTTTCATAACTCTAGCAGCCTACTCCTTCCACTTTCTTTTAATTTTAAACATCAATCAGGGTGATGAGGTTGACTATTTTATGGAAAATAACAGTAACTCTTTTAAGTTCTTGAAAGTTATGTACATATTAAAAACTTTTTCTTAATTTTTTGTAGATTCATACATAATCTGAAAGGATATGAACCTTAAGAAATCTGACAGGTGAAATTTCTAAAAAAGAATTAATTTTGACTATTGATATATAAAGATTGCCCAAATATGTACAGTTTCATTAATGCAATTTTATGCTCTGTTTTTGGCTACTTCAACTTGAAACTTTAAAATGGATTGTAAGAAGAACATTCTTTTTGTACCAGGGATCAAACTCATGACCTCCCACTTGCCAGGCAGGTGCTAAGCTGCTGAGCTAAATCCTCAACCCCTAAGAAAAACTTACAGATGAAAAAATCTCCATATTTAGAAGTGCCTTTGGCTGCAAGTGTTAATCATAATCACGTGTTGTATAACAACATAGTGCTACTGTTTCAAAAATTTTACAACAACCAAAGGCAATAAATAGAGTTGGAAAAATTATTTACAAAAAGAAAGTTACCGTAATTATTCTGACAGAGTTGGAAGTCTGGTCTTCCAAGAAATACATAGTATAGTCAAGTATAAGCAGTTTAATAGTGTTTTTCTACCTTTGCAATTGTCAATATAATGTCTGACAAACTGATGACTGATGTTTTTAAAAATCATATACTTGAATTAGAAAATAATGGTAAAATCCTCATAGTTTAGAGTTCATGCTGTTTAAGATAATAATTTAGGATCTGGGATGTGGCTCAGTGGTACAGCACCTTCCTGGCAAACACAAGGTTCTGAGTTCGATTCCCTGTACAAAAAAAAAGAGCTCAATGATTTTCATAAATAATGTTAATCATTACGCTTTGAAAACAAGCCTTTTTTTCTTTGTTGCCTACTTATGTTAATGAAATCTACTTTATCACTCTTTCAAAAAATTGACCTTCCCAAAACTCCTTTTTTTTTTCCTACCCAAAGTTATCCAGGTTGGTAATTTTGAGTTATGAAATGTCCTACATCTTTTTCCTATATTATCATGAATGCTCATTTAAAATTCCTCTGCATTATTATTGTAAATATTATTATAATTCCTCAACTTGTCTCTCATGTACCCATTTTCCCATTCTTCACCTGATTCTTACTTTTTTGAACTCAGGAATTATTTATAGTCCACTAAATTATTAAAGATCTCCAAATATTTTGATAATATGGATTGTCTATATTAACATATGATTTATTACAAAGAATGCCTAAGAAATTAATACAAAGGTTATTTAATTGATTTGAAATTAAAAAAGATAATATATTAAAATTTTAAAGCACTGATGAGAAATGTATTTAAAAATGCAAAGACTAAACAAAAGAAAAAATGGTTTCCTATTTTTAATGTATAAATAGAAGATGGATGAATTTTGAAAGTTGCCTATGTATTAAACTTGGCTGTCACTGAGGGTTATGATCTATGACACACAGTGCCTCATGATTGACACTGCTGGTTTCATTGTGTGCCTGATGACCCTCCAACATTAAACCTCCAACTGATAGTAAATGCATTCAGAAAAACCATAAATTCGACATGAGTGCACTCCAGAGAGTACGTACCTTATTCCACCACTGGAAAGGTGATTCAGGAGTGGGTTCCACCTCTTACACCTTACAAGTAAAGATAATGAAAGCCAGTAGCACCATGTAAAATATGGGCTCTTCACAGAATTGCACTTTTACTCTTTATCGTTAACTTGATTAAATTTGTTTGACCAAAAGAAAAGAGTCAACTTTTTGTGCTATATGCAATTTTTTGCAGAATTTGCTTTTTATTTAAAAGTTAAAGGTTGGTCATTTAAAAAAATACTGAGATACTTTTTCAAACTGATAATTAATTTTGATAGTATTGAATCAAATGAATCTGTATACCACACTACCAAAGACGATATGTGACTAGTACAATCAAAATTCCAACAGCATCCCTCACAAAACTAGAAAAAAATTCCCAAAGTTTACATAGAACCAGAAAAGACTCATAAAAGTAAAAAAGATCCTGATTTAAAGAGCAAAACAGGGAATTTCAATCCCAAATTTTAAACCATGCTACAAAGCTAGTATAGTGGACAGTATGGGTACAAAAATACACGTCGGTTGGCGAAAATGATAAGAAAGAAAAACTCCACGCACATTTATCCTTAACCAAGGATCTAGAAAAAGGCATGATGATGCTCCTGATCCTTTCCAAGGTGATATTTATAGCTAAAATTTATTACCAAAAACAATTATAAATCACCCATTAGTTTTACTAGAAGCCAGTAATGTAGGTACCTTTGGTTCTGCATACACTAAAACTTCAGATTTCTACAATTTACCAAGAATTGAGCATGAGCTTTATTGTTTGTACAGTGATTCAAGGAATTTGGAAAAACTCCCAAAGTCCCGCATTGCAAGGCCTTTCTAAGGGCATACCGGGAGCTCTGCTTTATCAGTGTTCTTCTCTAACAGCTCAGCTCACAGCTAAAAAGGCGCACCCAATGTGTTTTCCCAAGGGAAACATGGTATTGTAATATACAACACATATAATTTATTCATTCTTCATGTTTTGTGACACACAATATTAAAAGATTTGCACCTAGATATTAAGATTAAATGAAGTTAACATGGTTAATCTACTTATAAGGTCTTCTTAAATAAAACATCAGTTTTTTTATCTTTAATTTTCTTACTGAATAGTTTAAGTAATGAAGAGTGAAGTGAATATTCATATTTCTTCCCAGTGCTTCAATTTATGATAAGGCAAAGTGAGTTTTAGCTATCACTGGTTTTGCTACAAATTTTAACACAGCGAAAAGGGTAAATAATATCTTTGATTAATTTTGACCTTGTATATTTATGGAAGTGTACTGGAGATGCTCACACATATATAGGCCACAATTTAAGAAGTAAATTCTATCTTTGTTTAATATTAATTTAATATTTTCACTTTATTTCCTAACAAATATTATAACTTCAGTCCTTTTTTGTTGAGATAGGATCTTGTTATGTGATTCAGACGGGCCTCAAGATATAGCTCCCAGTCTGGCTTCTAACTTGCACAGTATTCCTGCCTCAGCCTTCTGAGTGCAAGGATTACAGGTGTGCAACACCACATCTGGGTTGACTCCAGACTTTAAGGAATAATGTGGAAGCTTTTTGTTGAAACTTAAAAAAATGAGACTTTAAAAATGGTAGAGACCAATACCAAAACACAGACTCTCTGGGACCTGAACTCAATATACCTGAAAAACAACAACTTAGTGATTAAAAAATTAAGTAAAGTTTAGGGAATCAGGAAGGAGTTGACAAAGAAAACTAGAAACTATAGGGAAGCTGGGAAAGCAAAGTAAAATGAAGAGACCAGAAAAAGTGGTCTGGAAAGCTTTCTTTTCGAGGGAGGGGCACCCGTCCCTACTCACACAAGGAAAACTGGCCTGGATTTGATCAGGACATCTAGTGAGACGCAATGCTCCAGGCAGGCAGCACTACCCCAAGAAAGGCTCACAGTTATTATACACTGCAGAAGCAGGATGGTGTTTTGTTCTGAGAACATCTCTTTCTGCATAACAAACTGCATGACTGGAGGAAAAATTCAGTGCAGCATCCAATGAATTTAAGGGTGTCTAATCAGGAATCATTCTGTGAAGGTGTTAATTGTGTAAGACTAAGCTACAAAACCACTGCAGGATAACTACATTGCATGGTTTCTGGGGTCAACCTCACATAGCAACAGTGTGGAAGCTGACTATAGTGACAGTCACAGAGAGGGCAGAGCTAGACATAAACCTACTGAAAAGTTTAAACCCAGGCCAGTAATGACATGAGGTGCTGCCCTCCATGGTGGAAAGTCATGCTGGACTTGCGTGGCTTTCAGAAGTGGCTGGATATGAAGCTGCTACCAATGTTTCTACAGGGCTGCCTCCCACCACCACTTCACTGCCTGCATTCTACAAAGAGTTTGGTCTATTTGATTTCCCTGTCTACCAGTATGATCAGAGGTACATCTCGTTTTAGACAACTGCCACAGCCCGTGGCGTATGGACGAAAGGGCCTCTGGAGTGGGGCATAGGGCCTCTTGCAAGCTCACAGGCTTTATAGTTACAGAGAACTCATCACTTGAGGAGCTCAGAGGGACACAGAAACTAGGAAACACCCCTAGTGCAAGTGGGTGGAAATGAAATGGTACAGTATTGAAAATCAATGAGTCACAGAAGAAATGAAGAAAGAAATTATTTCCTAGAATAAAGTGATAATGCCAGTACAATCCACTATAACCCGTGGGACACAATGAAAGCAGCCCTAAATGGGAAGTTTATAGCTGTGAATGACCACACCAGAAACAAATGTATGAGCCAAATAAATAACCTAGTGATGAACCTCTTACCTTCTTCTGTTGTTCTCAGGCTCACTGTGTAATACCACTGTCCTTGAGATAGTCATATTAATTAAAATTCTGAAATGTGTTTCCCACCTCATTTTCCCCTTAGGCCATACCTAATGATACACAAATTCCTAGCGATGTTTCTTTCTTAATATTTATTTAATATGCCTGCTCTCTTCTCTCTGTAGCCATTCATTTATGCAGTTTTTCATCATCTTCCACAGCAATTTATTGACGACTAAGCTTAACTTGTCTAGAAATCCCTTAGCTATCTTCCAATGATTGTGATGCATCATGTTAAAATATTAATTTCTCCTGTGGCTAATAATAATGCAAAAATTTCTACTACAATACAGTTGCACTCCTCCTTTGGCCCCACCACTTTTTAATACCACTTCTTGAATTGGAGATTTTTCTACTTAGCAGCAGTTGACAGTTAGCATGATGATTGATTTCTATCTTCCCTAACAAGTTTTTATATTCATGAGTTCATAATTCATGTATGATTTTGCTTTTTATTTTGTTGTCAATTCCTCCAATATAGTCTGTCTCATAGTAAGTGCTCTAATAATACTGCAGAATTTTAAGTAATAATAAATCTATAGAAACCATGGCAATGCTCTACTGGTAAAGGAAGAAAGAAATAGATTAAGAGAACATAAAAATACAGAAACAAACCCATCTAAATATATTCAGGTGATCACTGAAAAATGAGAATAACCAGTGGAATGTAGAAAACAGATTTTTAATCAGATGGCATTAGAGAAATTAGGCATTCCTATGCCAATCAATCAATGTAGACACAGACCTTATACCTTTCAAAAACTTACCTTAAGTTGGTTATAACTCTACACGTAAATTTAAACCCACAAAGCTCCTAGAAAAAAAAAGACATGGAAGAAAATATCAGTGGCCTTGAGGCTGGTTGTCAGTTTTCAGACACAACGTCATGGCACGGTCTGTAAAAAATTTTGTTAAGATGAAGTTCATTAAATTTAAACCTTCTGCTCTGCAGAAGACAATGCCAAGAAAATAAGAGAAGCTTCAGATTTTTGCAAAAATATTTGCAAGAATTTGCATAATAAAGGACTGGTAACCAAAACATAAAAATAACTCTTTAAGCACAACAAGAACATAAGCTAATTTAAAAGTATAGTAAATATTTAAGCAAAGAAGAAATACAGATGGAAAAATTCCCATGTGAAAAGATATTCTGTAACATCAAGGAATACATATGAGAATAACAAAAAGACACTACTGCATACATACAAATCAGGAATGAGACATGAAACTGTGAAAAGATATGCAAAACTCTGAATGCGTTTTACTAAGGGAAAAACCAATCTGAAGAGATATTGTACAATTTCAACATAATAGCATTGGAAAATGCAAAACTAAAGGAATACAAATATTGTTTCCCAGGAGTTCTGTGTGGGGAATGTACAGGTAGAAAATAGACCATTTTCAAGACAGTCACAGTACTTGGTATGATATTATAGTAATGAAGGATATGTCCCATGCATATTTCTAAACCCAAGGAATGTGTAACACCAGGATTGAATCCTAATGTAATGTTTAACTCTGGGTAATAATTGTGTATCCATGTACATTCATCAGTTTCAGGAAAAATACTACATTGTTCTAATGAATGAGGCCTTAAATCTTGTATGGATATATGGGAAATCTCTGTGATTTCCTCTCAGTTATTTTGCTGGAAACTAAAAATTGCTCTTAAATAGTCTTTTGAATAATAACAGGTTGTACAGTTGTGAAAGGGAAGCTGACTGTCAAATGATAGGCTTTAGAGCTGATTAAAGTAAAGCACACTTCTGCGTGAGCCTGGGTGGATCATGGGCACTATAGCTGGACCCCGGCTCAGACCTTTTGAGAGCTATTACCCTACTTTGCATGGCAAGTGCGAGGTCGTGAGTTCGATCCTCAGTACCAAATAAAATAAAAATTAAAAAATAAAATAAAGTTTACCCTACTCTGCTTTCAGGCTGCCATATGATAAGCAGCAATCCTCCTTCAAAATCCTCCACCATGATGTTCCTACTTTAAAAACAGTTAACTGAAGTTTGAATCCTCTGAAGACCATGAACCAAAACAAACTTTGCGTCCTGTAAGATGTAGATGTCAGGTAATCTTTTCCTAGCAATCCCGTTTTACATTTCTGTATTTCTGGTATCCAGAAAATAATTAAATAATAAGTACTATAAAAGACAAAATTGTTAGCATAACCAATAACATAACCAATAGCAATATACACAGAAGTATGAATATACCAGAAGTTTACCGTTTGCATCTTTTAAAAAATGATAATGAAGTCATGCATTATTTTGTGAATATTTTTGTGACTAATCATCCCTCAAGAAGCTTTGTAAAAACAATTCTTTAGTAAAATTCTTCAAGAAATGATCCATAATGTACTTGCTCTTTTTAACATAGTTATTAACAAATTGACAGTTATTGAATGCTGTAGCAAACAAAATTCTTCACTGTCTAACTACAATTTGTCTTGTCAGACTACACTTATCCCTCATGTCACATTTTAATTTCCTTTTGAATGTTTACCACTTAAAACAGACTTGAGAAATGCTGAAAATAGCACTGTAGTGTAAGATAGCAAATTTAGAAGAACATTGTTTAGAATGAAAATTAAACTGTATGTTCAACAATTAAAGGTTTAGGAAATTACAGGTTTAGGAAATCACTATGTCCTTAAAAGGAAATCACTGTGTCAAAAGTAAAACAGGGTACTAAGATACTAAAATTAAAAATGATCATAGTCAACTAGGGTGGGAGATTTAGTTTAATATCCAGAAATGATGTGAGTGCTATGGGCAGGGACATTTCTAGCTACTGGAAGCCTGGAGATACAGATCAAATGCTAGACTCAGTAGTACAGTGCTTGTGTAGTGTGTACAAGTCCTGAGTTCAGTTCCCAGTATTGTGGATAAAAATTGCAGTTGCTCAAATGGTGGGAAGAAAGTTTAAGTTATAGACCAGATCACAAATATGGAATTTTAGTATAAAATTCAACTTCTTCATGTAAACAAAAAATAAGTTAAAAATTGTTGGATATTTATGTTAAAGACTATAATACAAAATTTGAATTACATTAAAAGAAGAGTTTAATGATTTTGAAAAGAATTCTTTTTCTTATAAATACAGTGTTTAAGTTATTACTTGCTTAGGTTCATATGGATCGTAAACTAGTTTACTTAAAAAGGAAATAAACTTTCTGAACATTAGAAAATTTATTATCTAAAGGTAGATTCTTTTAGTAGCTTTTCATCAAATATTTGTGATGTTTAAATTTTGAGAGATTAGAGAATTGATGTCATCAAAGATATCACGGATATCATGGATCACCATTTATAAACATCATTTGTATGTTTACAAATAGTAAACTGTGAAGCATGCAGGGAATGTATTTTAATTTATCTTCTCCATTACCAACAGTGATAATCTCAGATTCAAAAAAAACTGAGGCATCACATTCTTTGGCCTAGAGTTTCTGAGACAGTTTTTCCTTGGATTCATCAAAATAAATTTAGGTAATAGTTCTACACATATGAATTAGAAATAGTATGTTTCTTAAAATTCATTAATACTATGTATCATGGAAATACATAGTACTTTCAAGTGGCCTGGCTTGTGTTTTCATTACTTTAATTACATATATATGTATAAATGTGAATATAAGTTTAAATTATATTAGGTATAGAGACCTCCGTAGATACATAATTCTTCCACTTCGCCCTTTGTGTTGTGTCTTCTGCAGTGATTGTGGTTCACTTTTTAGCAAACACATTTCAGCTTGAAGACACCCGTGTCTGTATCTTCCCTGAATTTTCCAAATGTTAGAATGGGAGGGTGTGTAGAGGGTCCTGTCCCTGATCTAACTTTTAATACCAAGTTCTGGATCAGGGAGTTCCTCTCTGGAGGATTATGCATCATTTAACAGATCATTGCTCCTGCGATCACACACTCACCAAATAGGGTCGTTATCCTTCCTCCTGGAGTCATAGCTCTTCTCCACTCAGTTTCAGCTTCTGCCCTGGAGACTGGAGAACTAGCAACTCTGCCTCAAGATCGGGCAATTAACCTCAAATTGCTTTTCAACCCTAGTTTGAGATATTCTTCCCCAAGAACCTTCTACTTATTTGCTCAGAGATTGTAAAGATGTTTAAACTGTCCCCTAATATATTTTCACAAAGCACAGGATGGATGATATCAAATCATTAACTCAGGGTCACATCATGGTTAATGCCTATCTCTTGTTAATTCAAGGTGAAAATGAATTTTATTTCTGGGAATTGTTGTATATATTTGACCCCTCCTTTCATTCCCCCGATGTGTCTGAATTGGAAGGCCACAACTGAGGTCTCTGATTTTGTTTAATAGGGCCACCAAAGAACAGTAATTTAAAAAATACTTACCCTGTATCTCATTTGTAAAAGAGGACACCTGGGTCAATGAATTTTTTATGACATTGACATCTGGTGCCTGAATATATGTGTTGAATTTGCTAGTACAGCATCCCTTAACTTTATAAATCAGGTGATGTCAATTTTCTGATTCAAATGTTACTGCTGACTTGGGGAAGGTTGACCATTTCACTATAATTTTACTTTTGATCAGTTTTAAAGTGAAACCAATAGATGTGAGTAATTCATAAAGGAAGATTTTATACATTATTCAAGGACATACATGTATGTGTAAACTATAATGATTTAGTCACAACCAGAATGGATGTTAGTAATGTAGAAAATGTGATTAATAACACAATCTTGTAGGCACTATTATTCTTATCTCCAACATGTGTATGGAATTCTTCACGTACACCTACCTATAGTCATATGCTTAAGAGCTTTGTAATTGTAAAAACCGTGATTGAAAACTGCAGAAAAGAAAAATAATCTTTGAGTACTGTTTTACCATTTCTTTGATCCAACATAATGTATTCTTCTGTATGTCCATTATATCTCTCTTGTTTATTCTCTTTCAAGTATTGTTAACAAAGCTACTAGGCTGCAATAGCTTTAATATGTTTCTGGATGTTGCTTTCACAATCTACATATTTACCAAATTAGTCTTTTAAATTTGTAAGTTCTATCAAAAATCACCATTCAACATACACAAATGTCTACATACATATAGCAGTTTTGGTCCTTCTCAGGTCCTAATACCTCATGTTGTAATTAAAAGTCTGACAATAATATTTCCTTCACATTTTTATGTAGAAAACCCCACACCATATGTAATAAATAGACAGAATATAAAGCCTCTCAATATCTTCTTTTCTGGTATGTGTGGTTCTGTTTTAATTGTTAACTTGGTCTCTCTCCTCCTAGAATCTTGAGTGCAAAGAAGCTATTATCTTTAAAAAGGCCCCAAGAGCAAAACATTCCTTCATAAGACAATCTTAGAACATTTAGTAATTTTCTAATATCATGCACTGCTTTGTACTTTATTATTTTATAAATTTAATATATTTATATTTCATCACTATTGTGGACATATTTTTATTATGTATTATAGTAAGTCTTCAATGATAAATAGAAGTTATACATTAATGAACATTAACACAATAATAATTACTCATAATAATATTGAAGAATATTAATGAAGCTATATATTGAATTAAATGACTATTTTAATTAAAAGCAAGATACATTGTTTATTTTGTAAAAAGAGAAAATGGAATCCTTTTACAAACAGAATGACTGGATAAGTCCATTGATCTGTATTTTTGTGAATATTATATTACCTAAATGGTTATATTTTGAGTTTAGCTTTGTCTCAAGTGACTGTACAAGTCCATTATGGCATCCCTTGCTCTATTATTCTGTATTTTGTTTGGAAATGCTATCACTATGGACAGGGGTCATCACAATGTGGAGCCGGACAAGAAGACAGAATCTTCAAATCCAAATATTTGTTTTTATTCAAGGAAGTATAAAATGAACTTATTCACTGTAATTTAGGAAGCACAGAGCAGTTCTAAGAACAGCATACATAAATGCTTTTTACTGTTTTTAGTCGTGTCACTATTGCTATGAAAATGATACATAATTGTTAAGAAAGCAAGATGTGGGATCTTGTGTCTGTACCTCTCACACTCCATGGAAATGTCAGTGACAAAATGGTTCATCAATACATGTGATATTTAGTAAATAAATAAATAAATAAATAAATGCTATATAGCCTTCATATAGAGATGCAGTGTCACAGATCTCAAATATAGTGCTAGAATATATTAATGAACTAAAACTGTATTTAATATTCTAAATATCTCCTTTACATGCTAAGTGAAAATATCCCTGTGATAGCTATTATCTGTATTTTGTTGAATTTACATAAGATTTACATTGCAATGATTTTTAAAGCCATATATTTCTTCAAGAAGAATAAAGCAAACTTCTGAGATTATTTTTTCAGATAAAGATTCTGAATCAGGCTTCTTAGTGCTCCATAATTAATTAAGAAATGGACTTTAGGAGTTCTGGAGATACTAGAAGCACAAATGGCCTCGGAGGCATCCATCAAAGCTATCTCATTTTTCCAATGTAAATTTCATAGCACATCAATATCTCCATTCCTCTCAGAAGAGCATTAATACTTTCTCTTTTCAATAATGGGAGTGAAATGTTTAAGATGACCACGTCATCTTTACTGAGAAGCAAAGAAGAAGCATTTGTCAGCTTTAATTTGAAAGCAGTTCCTGGTAATTTAATAGTACTTTCTTTCTGTGAAAATACTACTGCAACCAGAAAATTTAGATGGAAAGCTGTTAGAGAAATATTCCTAAAATTATAAAGTAAAAAAAGACAAATTTCTAAACACCCTTCAAACCAATACCATGCTTCCCATAATGGGGCTCCCTTCTATTTTCTATGACATCTTTATACTACAAACTAAAAAGGTAATTGGAATAAAATCTACAACAATTCTAAATTTGCTGCACCAAGTTGGCAGAAATGCACTTCAATTTAGATAAAGTATGTGCAATTTATGATGTTCTTGTTGCAAAAACAAAAAAGATATTTTCAAGTCTCCCTAAAGTTGTCAATTGCTCCTGGATTTTGATTCTATACAAATAGAACCAGAGTAGAACCACTTTGTCACTACTGGAAAATGACTTTCCCACAGTGTGAAATTCACTCCCATGTGAATATTGCTGTAGCATCTAGCTATTACCGACTTTTCCAATTTGTGCAAGCTTATTTCTTTAAACATAAGCTGTCTTTTCCATCTTATCCTGCCACTTTCACTGTGAAAAATGTGGTCAGATTCAAATTGGTTGGTTATATTTTCTAGAATTTTTTTCAATTAACAAATAAATTGTTATGTTTATTACAGAATAGGACAAATAAATGCATTGGTGAAACACAATATAATATTTTCTTGTAGGTGTACATTATGACAGTGCTAAATCAAGATAATTAGCATCTGCATTGCCACATATACTTTATGTGCTGATAACATTTAAAGTCTATTGTTTCAGCAATTTTCAAGAATGAAATACACTGTTATTAACTATAGTGACCAGGTTGTTCGGCAGATTTCTTTAACTTACTTTGACATAATTTGATCAATATTTTGTACTAATTTCCAATCTACTATCTCCTATTTGCTAACATAGTTCTACTCTTTGCTTTTTGATTCTACTTCCACATAAGCAAGGGCATTCAGCATTCATTTGATTATTTGATTTTATTTAAACTATCTTTCTTTACTCAGTAATAATTTCATTGATAACATAGAATTGGAAGCAATGTTAAGTTTTTGCTGTTATAGTTTTTATCTTGAAATTTCTGAGTCCTTTTATATATGTGAACTTATCATTTATGCTGATTAATATTTGCTTTTAAAAGAAAACACTCAAATTAAACACAGGATACAAATATGAAGACTACGGAAATAACACTGGACCCTAAATGACTGAATTTGAATCCCAGTACCAGCCATGTACTCTTGTAAGAGTTTAAGCATGACATCATGTCTTAGTCGCCTTATGTGATAAGTGGACACCCCAAAAAAATAATTATCTGTCAGTGATTCATAAAGGATTACATATGTTAATATATGTAAAAGATTTCAAAAATGTGCTACGAATGTTAAGAAGCTATATATAATAGTAATTTTCATTTCTATGTTACAGAATCGAACCTAGAGTTTTGAATCTGTTGATGAATAACAAATTAGTCTCAACTTTTTCAAGTATAACATGCTTATGAATTTACCAACATTCTTCTGTGGATGATAAAGTATGGTAAATGCATTTGACTAAAATTTTCATTTTTCTAGTCAAACTGTACACATTAGTAAGTGAACTCCTGTGAGGAACTTCATTTGAAGACAGAAGATCCAGTAGGGAAGAATAGGGAGATATATGCATAACTCCTTTATGAAATAAGGTAAAAACTTGAAATCATACATTGTCTTCTCTTTTTCCCACATCTAAATTATTAATAAGACCTATTGATTTTGTCTTCAAATTTTGTTCAAACTATATGTAACTATTTCTATGTTTTTTGAAGATGATGATACTTCTTATTGGAAACATATGTAAATATTTTCTACATATGGAGATTTCTGAATACCACCCTATTATCCATATTGCCTATCGAGTTTTCTCATTAAAATAATCTAATGATTTTATCTTTTTGAAAAATTGTATTCAGGATTCCTGTGTTTGTTATGATTTAGATCTAAAGTGTACCCCAAAAGTCTCAAGTATTCAGAGGTAGAGCTTCAAGACTGTGATGGATCATGGTGGAGTTATATGCATTGGTGGATTAATCCATAGAAAATGTCATGGCTGAGTGTGTTGTTGGGATTTGTGACCTGGGCAGAGGATATATGTGGTCTTGCTATATATTTTAGGCTGGCCTTGAACTGAACATGTAGTCTAGGCTGGCCTTTAACTTGCTCTTCAGGCTTCAGCCTCTCCAGTGTTGGAATTACAGGCATGTGCACCACTGTGGGAGGTCGAGGTCCTGAGGTCTGGCTGGCCACCCCGGCAGAAGAAAGAGTCTGAGCACACTCAGACTCCCCATTCCTCGGCACACTGAGTAGAGCATCCCTGCCAGGGCCGCCCTGCTCGGAGCCTGCCCCGCAGTGCATCCCCACCTTCCCTAAGCCTACTTCGGCCCTTCCTGAAGCTCAATCCCGCCCTTCCCCTGAGCTCACTTCCGCCCTTCCTCTTAGCCTATCTATACCCCTGCACTTCCTCAATAAAATCAGATCTATGCCATCAGCCTGATCTCTGCAATTGTCTCTCTGTCGCCCCTTGCTAGTCCTCCACAGCCCCAAAAAGGCGGCACGCCACGACACCTGGCTCTGGAAGGGTGCATTCTTTTCACTGTCTTCTTCTTCTCTACCTGCTTACTGGCTGCCTTGAGTTGAGCTTTGTTTTTCCTCTGGCCCTTCTACATCACAATTCTGCCTTGGAGCCACTGGACCACAGACTGAATCCTCTGAAGTGCAAGTGAAACTGAATCTCTGAAGTGTTGAGTATTATGTCTTAGCAATGAGAAAGTTACCATTTACAGCACTGCTTTCAAAGTAACCTTTGAAACCTGTACTATTGCATACAAAATGCTGGTATTTTGGTTCTGTCTTTTTAGATTTGTTGTCTTCTGTATTCCAATGTGTTGCCCTCTTTTTGTGACCCATTCCCTGATACAGATTTTTTTTTTCTTTGTTTTTTTGCATACTGTGAACAGTACTGATTATAGTCTTCAGGCTTACGTATGGTACTATACTATCATTCTTGTACTATGTGGCTTATTTTTTCATATTAACTATCCAGACAAGAATGAGTTGGAACTTTGATATTTTTAAATTGCTATGCATATTAATCTTCATCAGTGCCTATACTGCAAATGAGAGAAATTATTTACATATTAATCTTCATCAGTGCCTATACTGCAAATGAGAGAAAGAAAATATTTCCTTTGCATGCAGAGACTGATTTCAGTATCACTAGAAAATAACATGATCCATCGAGATAAGAAGCAGTCAGTCAATAAGTGTTGATTGAAGTCATTCTAATTTACATTAATAATATTGTTATCAGTCCTGACTCTGTGTGTTTCTGTTATTTCTGGATCATTTGCCCAGAGTTAGATAAAAGTAATTTCCTTATAGTTTCAACTTGCTGAGACTTTGTGCCTTAAAATATTTTCCATAGATCAATTTTCCAAATTACTCTTTTAGAAATTCAATTTTTGACTTATATCTACTGCTCATTTCCCCTCCTTCACTGATCTTTATCAACTTTTGTTTTCCCTTATGGGTTGTAATTTTAATTAACTCTTGGGATACAGCTAAGAGTGACTTCATGTAGTAAGTCTCCTACAGATACATCTAAATGTCACTAACAAGAACCTGATAGCATATAAACTGAGGTTTTAACCTTTTTAAGCAGTTATATTAAAATAGGCAAATAAAAAATATTGTAAAACAGATTGACTATATTGGAAAAAGTAGTGTAACCACTAGAACTGGATCATTTTTTTTTTAAGAATTAAAGGGAAAATTACAATTGTGTATTCCTTAGACTGTCTTGACATTTTTAGTTTTTATTCCAATTTACTAATTTTGATTATTTCTCTGCCCACCTGGGTATTCCAACAAATTGATTGTTTATGTGAAATGTTAAATTAAAAAATTTTTTCTTTAGAAAATATGACATATTTCAGAAACATCATATTATATTAAACATATCATATTATTATATAATTCCTTGATGATTTGAAAAACAGAGTTTAAAGTGTAAATAGTATTGTAAATTTCTCATTTCTTAGCCAGTGTCAAAGGTCTCAGCCAAGATACAGATAATTGCTTTACTTACAACAGATTATTAACAACAAAAGTTGTATTAGATACTTAAATTCTTAAGGAATAGATTTATTTAAAATTGTAATTCTTTAAAATCAAATACAGTATGTTAATTTTGAAATAAATGCCTTTGGCTGTAGAATCACACTTAAATTCATTAGTGAAATATTTTTCACACAGAACACTCAGAATGTTTTCCAGAGCTTTAGTAAAAAATAGGCTTTTATTTTCTTGAACTAAAAGCTGATTTCTTTCTAGTAGCAAGTGGGATTTGAAACTTGAAATGTGTGAGTTCAATTTCAAACTCCAAATCTATGATATTTGAGTAGGTGCTACATTTGCCAAATTGTGTTCAGCCATCCCCAAACTATTAATTCCAAGTCTGCTGATAAAAGCATCAATGAAACACAAAGAAAAAAATCAATATAAAATTGAGCTTTTTGTTGCATCTTCATTAAGAAATACAGAATATAATTTAATTCTGAAAGATATATTTTTTAAAATGAAAATCCATAAGAGCTGCTAAAATTGAGCATTAACTGATTCTAATTTTTGAAAATTGGCCATATTAACTAGACCAAGTCTGCAATGATGGCAAGCACATGTAAACACACACACACACACACACACACACACACACACACAGCTGTACAAAATATCAACAGGGGTTAATATAAAGTACATCAAGGGGCTTTTCATCTGAATTATTATATACCATGTATACAGCTTTGCAATACACAATATTCTATGGAACCACCTTTATCCCAGTGTGAATCCCTTTCATCCTAATAGGTCCTCAATTTCCACACAGGTTAAATATTAATCATTTTCTCTTTCAATCATCTGTTGTTGAACAATTTTTCACTTATTCATCTTTTCTTTTGTGTAGATTGATAGTATTTCCTGGTTGAATAATATGTAATGTATATATTATTGTATGAGCAATCCTTTCAACATTTATTAAACTGTACAAGTATATTTCAATTTTGTTGTTAATTTTAAACAAGTTTATCGATATAGCAGAAATTATTTTCATACTAGTTTTGATAGATTAAAGAAAGTTTCTCGTTATACAAACAATAGCACTATGAGCATTGATTGCATGTCCAAGAATACTCTTAATAATATATTTAATACTGAACATTAACATCTATCATTGTAACAAAGAAAAATATGTTCATCTTCACCCCTTTAGTTTCACATTATTCTGGAAATTTGGTCTGTGCAGTGAGATAAGTAAAGAGAAATTATATACACATTGGAAATAAAGAATAAAAGCTATCATTATGCACACAAAAAAGCTACTGAAATAATAAAATCATGGGATACAAAATCAACATACAAAAGTTTATTATTTACTTCTTTTTAAATTTTAGACATAAACATTAAAAAGGGGAATTTTCTACAACAAAATATGTCATTTACAACATCAGCAAAATACTAGTTTTTAAAAAATTACACATGCCCGTTTGCTAAAAACTAAACATTTTGATAACAGAAAACAATATAGACTTAAATAAATTGAAACTGTCAATGTTAATTAAATACAGCTGGAAAATTGTTTCTCAATAATTTGCTCTTTAAATTCCACAGCATCTTTGCAAAGGTTAAGTGCATTTTTCAAGACATAAGTAAAAGAATTTTCAAGTTCACAAGAAATGTAAAACATCTTAATTAGCTACAAAATACCCTGGACAAAATGTAGTATCTGATTCCAAGACTTAGTCTGAAGACACATTCATGCTTGCCGTATGTCATTGACAGAATTATGGATTAATTGTAATTTTTGTTAGTATGTTTTTTCAGAATATCCTTTTAAAACTTTGGTTTAATAACTACTTATGTATGTTTTTTTTTTAATTGACCTCAAACATCTCACTCCATGTACAGAGTCAGTTTTATTTAAATTGAAAATATAAAATTATATCTGTTCAATGAGCTAAAAGATAAATCTTTTGAAAAGATTAGAAACACATTAGGAGACAAACGTCTTGTGAACTTGAAATGACCGATGCCTTAGTGAACAAGATGAAAGCAGTGTGACTCATAAAACTTTTAACAGATGGGACTGAGCTCTAAAAAATTTAAAACTTCTTCAGAGGAACTGCATTAAGCACACAAAATAAGTGCTCACTTGCTGGAAGACCATATTTGAAATAAGTATATCTGAAAATAACTAGTGTTTATGTTATGGATATGAGTCCCAACAATTTAATGATAAGAAAAAAAATTAAAATGTGCAAAGTATTTGAATAAATATTATATAAAATTGATACACAATTAAAATGTGACAATTTCATGTTTATGAAGAAAAAGCAAACAGTAATAAAAAAGTCAAAATATCAACACTGACATCTAATATTCACAAAACTGTGGAATCATTAGATTTCGCATACATTGTTAGTGCAAATGTGAAATGCTAACATACTTTGGAGAAGTGTGTAATTTTTTTTATGTTAAACATACACCTACCGTATGACCCGCAATTGTGCTCTCTGGCAGTTACCTAGAAAAATGGAAATTTTTAATTTACAAAGATATCCACATGAATTTTTCAGTAGTTTTAATCACAATAGTCAAAACCTTTACAACGCATACCTCCAAGTGCCTGTGTAGAAATCATTGAGATTTATCCATTTGATGGCAACAGTGTGCTGAAACAGAGAAAACACTACTGATGTTAAGGTGGATGAACTCAGTGGCAAGTGAGTTCATGAAAAGTACAAAGAACAAATCCAGGCCAAAAGCCACGTACCACTGAAGAACAGTATACATGATTTCTAGCAATTGCACATCTTATCAATAGCGGTAGAAAATAGACCGACTGGTTATCTGTGCCTAGATTTGGGGGAAAATGTGAATTAATATATATACTTTTTGATGTAGTGCATGTTCCTCTGGGGTAATATTAAAATGGATATGTTAATACGCAAGCTAACTGAATCAAGCAATTACAATGAGTCCATTTGGTTTTATCTTAATTAAATTTATTAAAAATTAAATATACTTACATAATATTCTGTGTATGCTGAGCTATAGCTCTATGGTATCTTGATTTTGTGACTGTGTACATACATATTTTTAAATGCATAATTGCCCTACTATGAAGTTTGCCTGAGAGATTTTGTGTCCAAATGTAACCATCTACAAGAGATTTCATAGAAAGTGAGATGTTAGATTACAGTAATGTTCATCCATATGATTTTTATAACAACACATAAAAATATTCCACAAATTCAACTAGCTTACCAGAAAAATCATTGATTACTACCTCACAGTCTTAGAATTTGGCTCTGCTCAGTTCCAAGTTGTGAATTAGGTTCAGTTCTACACCAAATTCCTAATTTTTAACATATTCAGACAGAAGGCATCTTTACTGTCCAACTGTGAAGTTATGGTGGACTAGGAACTTTATAGTTGCCCTGCTTTGTGCGTTTCACATGATCTGACTGACCAAGTGCAGTCAAACACATAAGCCAATGCCACAGTCAACGGCAATTTCATCTGCTGTACAGTAGGTGGGATTGGAGAATGAATGTCTGTAGTCAGAAACATATTACAAAGGTAATGTAAGCATCCTAAGCAATTTTCAGGTACATGATTTACTGAGTGTTTACAATCAGAGACTAAGATAACTGATTTTCCTAGGACTGCCCTGGAGATGGTATAAAGGAGGAAGGTTTGCATCTGCTAACCATTTATCAGTGGACATGACCTATACAACATTTTATTTGTTGTACTGGTTCACAAGCTGAATAGATTAATCTAGCATGAAAATACACAAATTCCATGTAATATATAAATTAAGGAAATATTAATCAATATTTTAAAATTGATAGAGAAATAATTATGCCACACTGTTAAATATGGTTATAAAATTTTTTCCTTTAAAAAATGTAGTTTCTGTGATGTCAGAGTACTATTTATAAGTCAGATAATACTATTTATATAAATTCTAAGAAAGAAAATTAACAAATATAGATAAAAATCAGAAAGTGAAAATGCATCTGAGCGAGATAAAGCAGTATCTTGTGAAAGAAAGACATTTCAGTAGGTGTAGGAATGATAGGTAGCATCAGGCCTTTGTTCTGGAATGAGATTCTTTTTGTCACAAAAGCAGACACTCTGGGAAAGAAGTATGACAGTGTGGGAAGATCAATGAACTCGGCGTGGTTGCACAGACATGTGTGGGAGTTGTATAGAAGCAGAGAAAATGATGAAAGAGCCAGAAGCCCTTCTGAGTATGGAAAGGACAGTCAGGTTCGTTTCTCTGAGGTAAGAAGCCTAAAAGAGATTTGTCTTGGTGAGTTTGCCATACTTTACAAAAGCACAGTAGACTGAGAAATTTTATTAGCAACAGAAATTAACATTTTCAGCTGAGGAGGCTGAAAGTCTGGACTCAGAGTACCTTCACGGTCAGGTGCTGGTAAGCAACCTATCTCCGTTATAGATTGCCAAGGTCCTACTCTATCCTCATGAAGTCTAAAAAAGTGAGCTAGTTCCCTGACCTTTCTTAGAAGCGAACTGATCTCATTTATAAGATTGCATCCTAATGATGTAATCACTTTTAAAAAGCCCCACCTCCAATTAACAGCACGTTTCAGATCAGATTTCAACACAGGGATTTTTGAGGGGTACAGGACATTATCATTCAGTCACATTGAGTTCACTAATGTTCTTCCCACACCCTAATGGGAGCATTAGTCAACACAGTGATCCAAATAGAAAAACCAGGATTTATATTTAGGTAAAGTGGAGGACACAGTTAAAGGGTCCGCAAGTGCAGTTCTGTGGAACGGCAGTTCTAAAAATAATTACAAATTTTCTGAAAGCAACTTCATTAAAGGGAAGCCACTGTGGGACAGTGCAAAGTGCTATTATCTAAAGATGGTTCTGGACCTAATTGCAAAAATCTGATACCATTTGGTTCATGGTTTTAAAGGATAACTACTAATAGTTTCCTGATGTTAGGAAGTGTATTAGTTATGGTGTCAGAAATCCATGGGGAAAAAAAGGTCATAGTTAAGAGCTAGAGGAAGAGTAAATCTTTTCAGAAGAAATCAACACAGAACAAATATGGTAACATGGCAGTAGAAAAGATGTAGGAAATAGTAAGACATTAAAGGAGGCCAAAGTTGTAGAGTGGAGTAAGATTGAAGACACCAAAATTATTTTGATAAACATATATAATTGCACAACTTTGGAAAATGATTTCAGTAAATAAAGTTACTAGTGTCTGCACAACATAATCAAGTAATAGGGCTGTTGTGATTCAGTCCTTCTTAATAAGGTGGCTGTATTTTTATCCAGTTTGAGGATTCTATCAAGCAAAATAAATTATTGAGAAACAATAATTCTTGAATTAAAGATCTTTTTAAAAAATTTTATTTAAAGAGAAAACAAAACAAAACAAAATAAAACAGAATAAAGGGTAATAACAATAAAGAATTCTTAGGAAAAAAGGAAAAGAACAAAAAACACACTAAGAAATCATTACTTTATAAATTACATACTGAAGTCTTGGAAGTAGTTGTTCAAATTACAAAATTAAAACATGCAAAGTAGACCTTCAAACATTGAGACTGTTAACAGTTCTGCTCCATGATCTAACAAAAACAGTAATATGGTCATCCATCTTACACACTCAAACATACATGCAATTATATCAAAAGGGTAAAATTAAACACAACAAAGTGGATCACAAGAAAGCAATGTAAGAGTTGTTTGTTTGTGAACTTTATCTATCACCCATGAAAGTGTTAGACTACCGCCTCTGCTGGCTGCCTCATTCCTCCTCCTTCCTCTTCTTTTTCTTTAGTATGAGGGTTTGAAATTGTTTCTCTATGACCACAAGTATCATGAAATTGCCTGACTTCACTCTAAGAAACAAAGAAGAGCCTTCTGTAAGAAACTTACAGAAACTCTTACAGGTGAAATATATAAGATTGAATGGAATGGATCTGTATCATTTGTTTCTCTAATATAAGATACCATTTCATAAGTTTCAAAAATCTGCCATTGCTTTGGCAAATAATTGTTTTATTTCATTATAGAACTTGTGTTCTTGATGTAATAATGGAGATTTTCCTATCAACTAAGTTATTTTTATAGTTATAAGTAAATCTAACATATATTAATAAGCATCTCAATAAAATTTCCTAGCAATTAATTCTTTCATACACATCACCTTGAGGTCCCCATCCTTAAACTACATATATTACTGCTTCTGAGTAGCTACCAAACTAGGGTCCTTCTATACTTTTATTCTGTGAATTCTAGTTGTTTTGTCACGTGGGATATCCTGTTCCTGTAACCCAATTCTATCTTATTTTTAAATTTAGCCTTTTTATTAAACACTCCCTCCAGGATCTTTGTGAGTTTGAATTCGTTGTAGATGAATTATCTAAAAACTAATGTTTGAAAAAATATTTCCTCTTTGGCTCTGAATAAAATTAGTGTTGATGCTATTACTCCATTGTTTCCCAGACGCAGTTGAGAGGTCTGATGCCAACCTTATTTGAAAATCTGAACGTCATCCACTTCTTGTTCTTTGAAACACTTCCCACCCTTGAAGCTTTTCTTTATCTGAAGAATTACAAAAAGTCTGATGAGAAGCCTGAACCTTGTGAATAACTTGGTGTGCTTTTTCTGGTTAATTCTTTGATGGGTATAGAAGTTTGCTTTTGCTCTAACCTTAACCTCAGTTATCAATCTATCTTGATTTATAGCTCTCCAAATTATAACTATTTAGTTTCACCAAAATAACTGATTACCTCAAACTGAGGCTTATCATTTTTATCATTAACTGAGGTGAAAGTTTATCAAATACAACATCAGACCAAGAATTAAGGCTATGGGAAAATACCTTCTACGCAAAAGAGACTCCAAACTGCTGTTTAAACACTACAGTTATTTGCATGCCATGTTCAGCATTTCCCAGGTACCAAATCTCTTTTCCCTACTTTGCAATTATTCTTTCTCATCACTTATTGCAAAATAATTGATTTCAGTTAATACAACTAGTAATAATTCTATTAATACGATTGTTCAAATGTGCTCACAACTTCAAAATCTGTGTTCACACAATTGAATTTTAGTTTAATTTTATTCACTATAATATATATTCAATATATTAATTTATGTTTTAATTTATTCCATTACAATAATTATTATCTAAAATTGTTGCTTTTTACCTTTTGATACTTTACTTTTAGTTTTTCTTTAAACTCTTTCACAACTAACTGCATTTTTCTTCATTTTACTGTGCCCTAAAGGAAACAGATTGCTATTAAGGTAATTTTTCTGTTTGTGAATTAAAAAAACATATGAGAACCTCTGGCTTTTAACATATTATTTGTACCATGTTGCTCAAATACATCTTTATTTACCAATTCCTCCTGTAAGAGCTAACTTTGTAAATATATATATATATATATATATATATATATATATATATAATATATATATATAACTGTGGGAAATATGGAACATTTGTAAAATCATAATTATAATTTCAGAAAGCAATATTTTGATACAAAAATATATTGTAGCAACAGAAGTAAATTAGATATTAATATATTTATATTCTTCAAAGCTAAGAATGCATGCTATAAAATCCAGTGATTTATTTTCTCCCCCAGATGCTCCATGATATCCTCCTATACTGAAATGGTTTCACATCCATTATGGAAACATTTTTCCACTGATCTTTCTTTGCTCATTTGTTTACGTGCTTACTTGTAAGCACACTGACACAGAATAACATAAATTTCCTTGTGAATACTGAAATATCTGAATGAGGCAGGATTTTAAATTCATACTTAAAGCTCTTTTTTTTGTTTTTTTTAATTTTATTTATTTAAAGAGAAAAAAAACACCAAACAAAACAGAATAAAGGGTAGTAACAATACAGAATTCCAAGGACAAAGGGAAAGAACCAAAAAAAACCCACTAAGAAATCATTACTTGACAAATTATATATGGGCATCTTCGAAATAGTTGTTCAAATTACATAATTAAAACATGCAAAGCAGACATTCAAACAGTGACACTGTTAACAGTTCTGCTCCATGATCTGACAAAAACAGCAATATGGTCATCTATCTTACACACTCAAACATACATGTAGTTATATCAAAAGGGTAAAATTAAACACAACAAAACAACAAAGCAGGTCACAAGAAAGCAATGTAAGAGACATAAATTTCAAAGCTACACAATGGGAGATATTCACTCTTTATCATATTGACTCTTGTTGTCTTCCTAATAGTTGTCCATATTGTCACATACAGGGAGTTCACGTGAAACAACATAGTATGGAACTGATCTAAGCAGTACGAGCAGGGTGTTTCAGGTCTTCAAGACCAGACAATAGGGAAGCCAAGAATGGCTGTCATACTGTCTCATTCTCTTCAAAACAGCTGTCCATATCTTCATGTGTGTTTAACTTGAACAAAACAAAACAAGCTAAAATCACTCTGAACAAAGAATGATAGTATTGCTGGATTTCACATTGTGACATTACGGAGTCAGCACTGGGTACTATAGTGTCTCTTTTTTTCAAAATAGTTGCTCATTTCAACATGCATTATATAGTTGGTTCTCATCAACTGTTTATAAGCTCCACACATGTGTGACTTTCTACATGTATATTTATCCTTTCTGTGTTAGAGGGAAAAACAAAACAAAGCAAGACAAAACAAAGCAATTCTTAGAAAAGTATGAAGCAAAAAGTCATATAAAACCGCAATACAAGGTGATCTACAATGGTTACCATACTCAGCAGTATATAACAACATTAATAAAAATGAAGCATTGGAGATATTATAAGACTTCAAAAGCAAGTAAGAATCAAACCACAGTGGGTATCTTAGTGAATCTTGTCACCTTCAGTGTAGTTGCCTATACTCTTAGACTTGATGCTATCCATCATAACAGATTTGAATAAAATCAGTCAATACAAGATAGCACTCTAACAAACCAGATTTAAGTAAGATCAGTCATAATAAGAAAGTGTAAGTTACACAGAGCTTCTGGTTAAGTTGATAGGAAATTAAGGATGATTGCCATATTATGTCCTCTTATTTTTGGGATAGCTGACCTTGTCCTCGAGTCTAGTGTAAGTAGACAAACTGGAACAGCATGTAATCCATCCAAGCAGAGTGATGAGAATAATGTAGATTTTAAATCTTGTTACCCCATTAACAATATCGTCTGCCTTCCTTTTTTAGACAATTTCTCCCTTTTCACTCCCACTGCCTCCTTATATAGAGCATCTCAATGGACCCTATCTCTTGATCTACTCTGCCTGTGTTTCTCTCTGTTAGTATTTCGAGGCCCTCTATGCTAGAGATTATTGCCAATCTTCTCTGCCTCATTTCTGCTATTCGGTTTTTCTGTCATTGGTTGTCTATTTTTCTCTTCCACTCCACTGTCTGCCCCGTTCACGGAGGCCTCTCTGCCACTGTTCCTGAAATGCTTGTATTCTTTTTCTCTCTTTCTAAAATGTCCTTTAGTATTTTTTGTAGGGTTGGATTGGTGGTGACAAATTCTCCCAGTTGCTCTTTGTCATGGAAGCATCTTGTTTCTCCATTAATTTCTAGAGAGAGTTTTGCAGGATAGATCAATCTAGGCTGGAGATTGTTCTACTTCAGGGCTTGAATTATTTCACTCCAAGCTCTTCTTGACTTGATGGTCTGTGTGGAGAGATCTGCTGTGATTTTGATGGGTTTTCCTTTATAGGTGATCTGTTTGTTTTCTCTAATATCTTTTAATATTCTGTTCTTATATTGAATTTCTAGGATCTTGATTATTATGTGTCTGGGTGTAGCTCTGTTTTGGTTGTAGGTGGCTGGAGTTCAATATGCTTCGTACGTCTGCATATCATTTCCTTTTTCTAGGTTTGGGAAGTTTTCCTTAATAATTTCTGTGAATAGCCTTTGCAGTTCTTCTGTTTTGACTCCTGCTTCTTCATTCACATGCTTTATTCTTAAGTTATAGAACCTCTTGTCATCCTCTAGCCTTTGTATCTTTACTGCCTGCTCCCTTGTTATTTTTAAGAGATCTTCCCTTTCATGATGACACATTGCAAGCCTTTGTTCAATTTTTGATAGTCTATCTTTGGTTTCTTTCAAGGAGTTTTAACAACTTTCTATGGAGTCTTTAGTTTGCTGGCAATCTCTTTGAATCTGCTTCATGAATTCTAGAGTTTTTTTTTTTTTATATTTTTCAGTGAACGTTTCTCTCCTTTTGTGTTCCTCCATTCTTCGGTCTGTGTCTTCTTGAGAGATGCCCAGCCTTTCTTTTATTAATCTACTTGTCTTTTGTTTAACTTGAATTAATATTTCAGTTTTGATCTTATTTATGAGGTTCCGAAGATATCTCTTTATGTCCACTGATGCTGTGTTTGATGTTGCATGTTTGCTGCCCTCTGTCTCTTTTATATTTACCTCTCCTGGATCAATATTTTCAGGGTTGGGGGCTGGGCCCTTTTTCTTATTTCTCCCTCTCGTCATGTTTTTAGTTCCTTCCATACAAGTGTATAGTGTAATTCCCAGCCCGCAGGCTAGGGGTTTCTTCCCTCTGCTGTCCACTACTGGAGAGTGAAGAGCAAGCAAGGGTAGTATACACTGGCTCCTCCTCTCTGGGCCAGTCGAACTTCTCGGGCCTTCACTGTGTCAGTGTGCGATGCCCTCAGGGAACCAACTGATGTGTGACAACCCACTAGGTCCCAGCACAGTCCAAGAAGATCCCACCAATCCGCTCTGCGAGGGGAGCAACCAACTGAAGCCACTTCCTTACAGAGCCAGGGCTTTCCTGCCCGACTCCAATATGTCATCTAGTTGGTTGCCTCTTTCCCACGGGAGGGTCCCATTCCCATCACACACTGCGTGTTGATGCCGGTCCCCGAAAATTACTGGGCTCCCCAACCTCTGACCTCAGTGAGTCTGCAGCGCAAATTCACGGTGCATCTGTGTGGGTTGCATGCGGGGCCAGTTCTGGGCGAGTCGTGCTCAGGGCTGTTCAGTTCCACGCTCAGCCCACTCAAGCCAGTTGCTTCAGCGCAGGTTCGGTCACTCAAGTGGATCTCGGGCAGGAATTCAGGCAGTTCGGCGAGAGTACAGTGCTTGCCAATCTTAGCTTCTCTAATGTTAGCCCCGGAACCTCGTATTTGAGCAGTTTCTTTGCCTTCAGTTTCTTTCTGGGTTGAGATAGTCTATTTCCCTCTGTTTGGATCTCTCCAGGGTGTTCTATTCTGGCATTTGAGCTGTCTCTCTCAGAGAGGCTCCATATCCTGCTACCTCTAGGTCCGCCACCTTTGAACCACCCGTACTTAAAGCTCTTATAACTAACACAAGTAATAGAGTAAAATAAGAGATTTGAGATTTAAAGGGATATTTGATTAGTAGTCCCACATTTATCTGAATTTAAAATGCATCTTACAATATTATCTTTCCTTAAAGGCCAGTTTTGAGGCTCTCTCCCGTTTATCAAGTCTTTCAATGACAAGCAAAGTTGCAATCTAAGGTGTTGATTTTTACTTTCTCAGTTTAGAAGACTGCTTCTTCCCTGTGAAAATCTTGGCCTCATAATTTTAAGTCTGCTATTTATTTATTGTATTTATACCACCAATGATTTCTCTTAAAATTGCCCTGGGAAGTTTCACATTTGTGTTTCACATTTGAAATTATCTCCATACATTAAGTCTACTGATTTTTTAGTGAAACTACTTGACCACAAATGCAAACTGAAATAATTGCTCCCTGGAAGAATTCAGACCATCAAATCAAACATGGAAAGAGACTAATGCTTCTATCATGCTGCTCAAAATAAACAGTGATCAAGAATGTTAAAAATCTCATCACAAAACATACCACTAAACACAAGATTTTAATAAAATTTATATAAAATTATAATAAAAATTTTTAATTTTTAATAAAATCTTTTAAAATAAAAATTTTAATGACTCAGAAGAGTGATGTGTTATACAGGGCTTCAGATTAAGTTAATAGGAAATTAAGGATGATTACCATAATATGTCCTGCTATTTTGGGGATAGTTGTGCACTCAAATCTAGTGTAAGTAGACAAACTGGAGCAGCATATAATCCATCTAAACAGAGTGGTGAGAATAATGTAGATTTTAAATCTTTTTACTGTATTAACAATATCCTCTGCCTTCCTTTTTTAGACAATTCCTTCCCTTTCACTCCCACAGGGTGCACTATATATTTTGGGTTCCACTAACTCCCTCAGTTTTTAGATTGGGGGGGAGCAATCTGCTATTTATCCTAACTGGTTCTGAACCTTCTGACTCCTGGACTTGATCTCGAGTTGTACCCCCTTACCTATAAAAGTCTCAAGATTTTCCTTTGTTATAGCTGAGTAGTTCTTTACTGCATAAAAGTATCCTGTCTTTTCAACCTATCTGCCAGTGCTGGTCGAGTTGCCTCTATTTCTCTCTGGTTCCCTGTCACATAGAGTATTGTTTTCTCATATTTGACTTTCTGTCCATAAACCCTCTTAGCTTAATTATGTTTCCAATACAGAGCATCTTGTTGGGCCCTATCTCCAGATCTACTCTGCCTGTGTTTCTTTTTGTTAGTATATCAAGGCCATCTATGTTAGAGATCACAGCCAATCTTCTCTGCCTCATTTTTGCTATTATATTTTTCTGCCATTGCTTGTCTATTTTTCTCTTTCATTCCACTGTCTGCCCCATTCATTGAGGCCTCTCTGCCACTTTTCCTGAAATCCTCATATTCTTTTTTTCTCTCTCTAGAATGTCCTTCAGTATTGTCTGTGGGATTGGATTGGTGGTCACAAATTCTCCCAGTTCTTCTTTGTCATGGAAGCATCTTGCTTCTCCATTAATTTCTAGACAGAGTTTTGCTGGATACATCAGTCTGGGCTGGAGGTTGTTCTCCTTCAGGGCTTCAATTACTTCACTCCAAGCTCTTCTTGATTTGATGGTCTGTGTTGAGAAGTCTGCTGTGATTTTGATGGGTTTTCCTTTATAGGTGATCTGTTTCTTTTCTCTAATGGCTTTTAATATTCTGTTCTTATATTGAATTTCTGGAATCTTGATTATTATGTGTCTGGGTTTAGCTTTGTTTTGATTGTAGGTGGCTGGAGTTCTGTATGCTTCATACGTCTGCCTGTCATTTCCTTTTTCTAGGTTTGGGAAGTTTTCCTTAATAATTTCTGTGAATAGCCTTTTGAGTTCTTCTGTTTTGACTCCTGCTTCTTCATTCATATGCTTTATTCTTAAGTTATAGATCCTCTTGTCATCCTCTAGCCTTTGTATTGTTACTGCCTGTCCCCTTGTTATTTTTAAGAGATTTTCCCTTTTACGATCACACATTGCAAGCCTGCCTTCAAGTATTGATAGTCTATCCTTAGTTTCTTTCAAGCAGTTTTGCCAGCTTTCAATGCAGTTTTTAGTTTCCTGGTAATCTCTTTTGAGTCTGCTTCATGAATTCTAGGTTTTCTTTATATTCTTCATTGAACATTTCTCTCCTTTTGTGTTCTTCCATTCTTCCATGTGTATCTTCTTGAGAGGTGCTTAGCCTTTCTTTTATTAATCTACTTACCTCTTGCTTAACTTGAATTAATATTTCAGTTTTGAGCTCATTTACGAGGTCCTGAAAATATCTCTTTATGCCCTCTGATGCCCTGTTTGATTTTGCATGCTTGCTGCCTTCAATCTCTTTTGTATTTACCTCTCCTGGATCAATATTCTGAGTTGGGAGCTGGGGGCTTTTTCTTATTTCTCTCTTATCATGTTTTTGGTTCCTTCCATACAAGTGTATAGTGTAATTCCCAGCCCCTTTTCTTGTTGGTTAGGGTTCTTGTAGAGCATGCAGACTAGGGGTTTCTGCCCTCTCCAGTCCACTATCAGAGACTGAAATGCAGGCAGGGGCAGTGTATGCTGGCTCTTCCCTTTTGGGCCAGTCAACCTTTGTGGGCTTTCACTGTGTCAGCACGAGCTGCGCTTAGGGATTTGGTTTGGGATGACCCACTGGGTCCCAGCCAAGAGTGTGGCCCAGTCCAAGCAGATCCCACCAATCCACTCTGCCAGGGGAGTAACCAA
>PVJX010011197.1:20803-54451 GCA_004027295.1 Dolichotis patagonum | reverse complement strand
AAATTCTGTCTTCACTTTCATTGAGGCGGTTTTTACAGCTTTCAATAGAATTTTTCATTTCCTGTATATCTCTTTGAATCTGCTTTATGCATTCTGTTTGTTTCTTATATTGTTCTTTGAGGGATTCTATCTGTTTGCTTTGTTCCTCTAATTTTTTAGCTGTGTTTTCACTAGATGCACTCACTATTTCTTTCACTGTTTTTATCAATTCTTCTTTTACCTGGGCAAGTATTTCTGGTTTGAATTTCTCCATAGCTTTTCCTATTTGCATATTTATTTCATTTGATATCATTTCAGACATTTCAGGTGTATGGTTTCTTTTTTCTTCTATGTACACAGCTTCTAAGCTTTCTTGGGGAGGGCTAGGGCTTTGAGCCTGCCTTTTGGTCTTTCCTTTTGTCATTTTTCTGTATTTCCTTACTTTGAGCGGTGTTCCAAATCTTTCTCTGCTTATGTGGCAAATTACCTGTTACACCCTCAGTTCCTGGAGCGGCAGTGGCTCCCCCACAGGCTCCTGGCTTCCTCACAGGGTCCTAACTCCCCTTTGTGGGTTCCTGGCTCCCTAAGTTGTAAGGCGAATGCTGGGTGTGGCCACCCCGGAGCCTGTGGAATCTCAGGCAGGCCAGGCCTCCGTGCCTTGTCCCAGGCAGGTCTCCAGGAGGTTCCTTGCGAGTGAAGGGCCTACAGGTCCCAAAGAGTCAGGCCAGAATGTTGGTTTCTGAATAGTTCCCGGTCCCAAACGGACCTGGCCAAGATGCCCGTCTCCACAATATTTCCAAACCAAACCGCCCGGGCCACTCTGCGGGTCCGAGACTTTCGGGTCCCAAAGAGACAGGTCGAGATGCTGCTTTCTGGGAGACTTCCTGGGGGGTGAAGGGCGGGGCTATGGGCCCAAACAGACCCAGCCCAGATGCCGATCTCCAGGCAGTTCCCTGCAGATGAAGGGTGTGCTTACCAGTCCCAAAGAGTCGCGCCGAGATGCAGGTCTGCGCAGACTTTTGATCCAAACAGCCCAGGCCACTCTATGGGTCCGAGAGTTTCGGGTCCCAAAGAGACAGCCTGAGATGCTGCTTTCTGGGAGACTTCCTGGGGGTGAAGCTTTCTTTCTCTCAATAAATATATTCTACTCTTCAAAAACAACAACAACAACAACAACAAAAAAGAAGTATAGCTTTGATTATTTAAAGAATCCCCAAACCTTTGTGCCTTACTTATGATTGTAAAAAATACCTCATGTCTGATGTTGGCGTACACATGGCCTACAGTATCTTGAAGTTATGAGTGCTGAACTACTTTGAAAACACAGACAATGATGTAAGGTTTGTTCTTGTCTAGTAATTAAATTAGAGAGGAAACGCTTATATAATAGGCTGCATTTGACCCACTCCTGCATCTTTATTATTATTAGAATAAATAGACCAAGTTTTAACTGTAGTCTACTTTGTCTATTTCTGCATTCTGATAATGTAGGGACCCTGGCCTGGATGGAGTCAGATGACTCCAGAGGTTGCAAAGCTCAGTTTGTGCTTGCATGAAAAGGGGTCTCTTTCAAGAAACATTAAATCTTTTTAGCTGTCTTTACTTTGTAAAATATGCAGTGTGATTCTTAATTTTAAAAATGACATCCTGCCTTGCCTTCAGGTTAACAGATGTTTGTTGTGCTTCCTCAATATTTTGTGAAATGTAAAATTTCTGGTGTCTAAATTCTGCTCATCTGTGAATTCCAGCCTAAACATCTTGCTCTGAACCTTCCCTGATCCTCAGTGATGTGACATTTTCTTAGAACTCCCACTGCACTTATGCCCTCTCCTGTAATTCTTGACATTTTTTGTTTTTGTGTTTATTATTCATGTTCATTAATTAAGGAGTTATTGAGCGCCCACTGGGTGCTAGATAATGTTCCAGCTGTTGAAGATCCACCTTAGCTCTGTTTTTTCCATTGATCAAGGCTTTGCACAATGTTATAAAAGTAATATACACACACAGCAGAGAGATGGAGGCCTTCGAAGGATAGATAGAATGAGACTCTGTTTCAGGCTTGGTGTTTCCCCAAGGTGACCTTGTGTCTATTGTGTTTCCTTCCAGGAGTAATCTGCTAGTGATTCCCAAACCATAGCTCACAGATCTTACAGGGTCCCTGAGATCCTTTCTGGAGTCTGTGAGGGAAAATTATTTTCACAGTAATACTGAGATGCCATTTCCACGTTCACTGTCTTGACATATGCAGTGCTAAAGCCAGTTAGGGAAAACTCTTGACACTTTAAGCATGGTTGGTACAGGAACTCCAAACAGCATTATTCACTACACTCCCACTTGCTGTTCAAAAAAAAGTAGCACCACTTTGACATAGCCACACCTTAATAAAGCAGGAAAGATGAATTGTTGAAGATCACTTACCTTGAGAACTTGCTTTTGTAATGGTCTGTGTGAAGAGCCCTTACACTACACCAGAAGGTACAGGCCTGTTGGAGGAGCAGCAGTTGAACAGTTAAGAGTTGGTGATGAGCAACATGAACAAGTTGTTTTTGTTGTACCACGTTTAAGGGACATGTGGATGGCAGACAAACTGTAGTTAATCCAGATTTGGGTATGTGGTTGATATTTTCCTGAAAACAAATGAAGGAAAATAATATGTGGCCTTTCCTCTTCCCTCCTCTTCTTACCCCCCTTCCCCCGTGGTGCTGGAGATTCATTCTCATCCTTTACACTGAGCTAGATCCTTAGCTCTTGTTGTTGTTGTTGTTTTTATCGGTACCAGGGATCAAACTCATGACTGCGCACTTGCAAGGCAGGCACTTATGCCGCTGAGCTAAATCCTCAGCCCAGATCCTTAGCTCTTTATTTTTGTACTCCGAAACAATGTCTTGCTAAGTTGCCCAGGCCAGCTTCAAATTTGTGGTTCTGCTGCCTCAGCCTTCTGAATAGCTGGGATCCCAGGCATATACATTGCACCTGACTAGATCTGCCTAATGCTGTGAACCATATTTTCCAAATGATCCTTGCACCATATCCCAAAATGATATAAAAGATCACTCAAAAGATAGACCAGTAGATGTTAATGTTGCAGTATGAAAAGTTTATTGATAAGGTTTTAGCTTCCACATTGCAACTTTGCTTTAAGAATCTACCACTTGACTAGCTGTTGTGTAGTATCCAAAAGAGTATTTACTGCACTCTGAAAGACTACTGTTATGTAAGTACCGCAGGCTAACCAACTGTGCCACAGGAGCTCTCTTGAAAGACTACTGAAATGTTCCCTCCTTTTCCAGCCACATCTGAGGCTATAGTTATTTATTTACTTATTTATTTTTTATTGGTACTGGGGGTCGAACTCACGACTGCGCACTTGCAAGACAGGCACTTATGCCACTGAGCTAAATCCCTAGCCCCAAGGCTATAGTTATTTAGTAGACTTCAGCCAGAACCACATGGCAGCAGATTTAATCCTAATGTGAATATGAAAATCTAGTCATCTTCTAGGAAGCTAGACATTAAAGTTGTAAAATGTAAAATACCTCTCCTCACTAAAAGTTTTTAGTACTCTATATTTTTACTCACCTGGGTTTTTGTTTGTTTGTTTGTTTGTTTGTTTTTGGTACCAGGAATCGAACTCATGACTTCATGCTTAGGCAGGCATTTATGCCACTGAGCTAAATCTCCGGCCCCAGTACTCTATATTTTTATAAAAAATATTTATGTTAACATTTAGTAGGCTTATTACAAACAGATTAGTTTAAATGTTCTTTAAATTCAATTTTGTTTTTAATTTGGTTAATGTTGATAGATGGGACCCAAAGAGAAGCTCTTGCTTATTTGCAGTAAATTTTAAGAAATGTGAAAGAATCTTGAGAACATTGAGAGCTGCCAGGTCCATACAACTTTAATAGAACTTTCAATGGAATATGTAGGTGTCATCATGTATTTATTTATATTTTTATAATATTTTAATGCTGTTGCCTGATACAGTTGAGATTTCTGTTTGTTTATTTGTTTGTTTGTTTGTTTGTTTTTTAAGATAGGGTCTTTCTATATAGTCTAGGCTGGTTCCGAACTCACTGTGTAGCACAGGCTGGCCTTGAACTCTCAGTGATCCTCCTGTCTCAGCCTCCTGAGTGCTGGGATTATAAGCATGCACCACCACACTCAGCAAGATTTTGGTTTATATACATAAAACAATCATTGTTTCGGGTGTTTGAATTTATAAAATGTACCTTTGAAAATCCTTAAAAATTATAATTTCTGACTAGTTGCCTGTGTGTACTATATGGGAAGAATTTATTGTTCTTGATTCATGAATGTTCCCTTTACAGTTTTTTCTTTTCCTAGTAAATCATCCCAGTGAAATTGCCTCTGATTTTGATTTATAAGTTTCTTAAGGAACATCAGTACCAGGACAAGTACCACATGAATGTAGAATCTACAGTGTCAGACTCATAGAAGCAGAGTAGAGTGGTAGTTACCTGAGGAGGTAACTTTGAGAGATGACAGCTCGGTTTATGGCATTGTTTATGGTGACAATCTCTTGGGTGTATACTTCAAACCTCTAAAGATGTAAACAGTAAACATACGCAAGTTTTTTTTGTGTGTGTGCTAGGGATTGAACTTATGACCGCGCGCTTGCAAGACAGGCACTTACGCTTCTGAGCTAAATGCCCGGCCCTTATATGCAAGTTTTTGTCATTTGTATCTCCAGGAGTATTCAGTACTGTGATTTCTTTTTTTTAATTTTTTTTTGAGATTTCAATTTTAATATCCAATAACTTTATAATGCGTCATTGCCAGCTATTGTGCACCTGTTCAGTTCCTGCCTTTGTCTTACCACTTAAAGTGTTTGCTTGTTTGTCGAAGGACCATGTTGTGGAGTGTGGGTGGTGGGGAAGACCAGAAAAGGAGCAATGCTCCAGGGCCTTCTTGAGGTCTGGAGGCTGCATTATTCCAGGGGACAGGGCACTGTGCAGGAGGGTTGTCATCTGAAGGGTATGTGCACAGGATCTTTTTTTTTTTTAAATTTTATTTAAAGAGAAAAAACAAAAAAGAAAACAACCAAATAAAACAGAAAAAGGGTAGCAACAATACAGAATTCCAAAGGCAAAAAATAAAAGAACAACAAGAACAACAACAAAACAAAAACAAAAACACTAAGAAATCGCCACTTGATAAGTTACGTATGTCATCATTGAAGTTGTTCGAGTTACAAAATTAGAGCACACAAAGTAGACATTCAAACAATGAGACTGTTAACAGTTCTGCTCAACAATCTAACAAAAACAGTAATATGGTCATCTATCTTACGTACTTAAACATACATGCAGTTATATCCTTTAGAGCACTTTCTTTTCCCCTGTTTTTTAAATATATTTTTTAAAATTTTATTTTAAAGGGGGTAAAATTAAACACAACAAAACAGAACAGAACGGGACATAAGAAAGCATAAATTTCAAAGCTTAGACAACCAGAGATCTTCACTATCTGTCATATTGTCTCTTGTTTTCTTCCAAATGATTATTCATATCTTTGCATATGGGGAGCTCATACTAAATAACATAGCCAATCTTTTCACAAGATGTGTGGTTAACTGACTCCCACTTGCTAAGGTGTAGTGGGACATGGGACAGGACGACATGAGATGTCTGATTCTCATCCCGCATATCGGCAGGATCACAGCTGCCCCCCAGAGATGGGAGGAGTTCCTTGTTCTCCCAGCTCCCCGAGTCAACCACACGGTGCAGGTCCTGACGCGCCAGGGTCTCTCTCCTTTGGGCTGCCGAAAGTCTGCCACACTCACAGCCGCCCCTCAGAAAGGAAAGGAACTCCTTGTTCTCCCGGCACCCCAAGTCAACCACATGGTGCAGATCCCGACGCACCAGGTTCTCTCTCCTTCAGGCTGCTGAAAGTGGTGCACAGGATCTTTATCCCGGTGGTGAGACTGGACAAGCAGGAAGAGGCTGGGGGCAGAGTAAGGGGCAGTGGAGACTGAGATGGCACTGGTCAGCTTGATGGCCTTGCTGTTTCAAGAATGCACTAAAGTACCACATCCAGTAAATGCTTAGCAGAGGCCTTGTATGTGTAACAGGTGATGTGAATGTTGAGAATTTGCTGTCTTGATGCTGTCACCTTCACTGTTAGCCTCATAGGTGTTTGAGGCCAGATATGCCTCCTCACTGCTAATGGTAGAGCATTTCTGTGAGAAGTGACCGCAGAATTAGGAACTGTCCACCAACTCCTTGAGTTTGCTGGGGGCCCCACCCCCATCCTGTGACACATGCACCTCATCAGTTTCTCCAGGGGAACTTATTGTAAGGAGGTTTTTCTGGAGATCCTTGGTCTTGTGTTTGCCTTTTGCACTTGGAAGTCTTGATGCTTGAAGAGAGGGTGTTGCTGACCAGCAGGGCTGGCCAGTCCTTCCAGTGGCCTTGATCTTCACATCAGGTGCTTGTTGGCAGGGGGAAGAGGGGATGGCATGTGTTGCCTCCTTGAGAGAGAGAGAGACAGAGACAGAGAGAGACAGAGAGAGAGAGACAGAGATGTCCTTCTGAGCATCACCAAGTGTGTGGCTGTTTGTGGGTGGGTGGTGCACAAGGGCCACATAGTTTCCTTCTCTCCTCTGACCTTTAGGCTTCCTAAGTGAGATGACTCTGCATCCAGGATTATAGAAGTTTGAAGAGGTTGAGGGGCTGGACACAGGAGGGCTGGAGTGAAGAGTCTGGATGCAGTGTCACTCTTGCAGTTGTGAGTGTAGGGAGCAGTGTCACCCCATGCCTGGTGCTTGGTGTCCCCTTCATGTCTGTGTCCTCAGCCAGCACTACTGATGTGTGGCTTCTGTGACTTTTCTCCCATGACTGAGGCAGAGCAGGGCCCAGGGTAAGTGTCCTATCTTTTGAAAGCTGGCACTAAAGAGTTGTAATTTTATTTTTGAAAACACATATTTAATCTTTCAGTATTAGTGTCTTGTGTGGTACACATTCATTGAATGTAGAAACGAATTCATGGAAAGCACTTTGTTAGGTCACTATGATGTAACTGAAGAAATGATAGAAATGAAGTAGGATTAAGTTAAAGGAGAGCTTACTTTATTTGGCCAAGACATTTAAATTTTATTTTTTTAAAGGTTATTATTTGAGTAGTTTTAGAATCACAGCAGCTGGAGCAGAAAGCACGAACTCCATTGCTCCTGGTCCTCACACACAAACCTCCCCCCCAATATCAAGGTGGCATTTGTTAGTAATAGAGCTTGCCCCTGGTAGCACTAACATAGTCCTTGTTTAATGTTTATACCCTTAAATTATCTATCATTGCAAGTATTATACTTGTCTGTGTAAAAGACTAGAAAATTATAACCTACTTGGTAGAGAAAGAATGTGTAGTCAGTTAGGGCAAAACAGCTAAAGATAATTGTTACCTCTGCTGTTTACCAATAAATAATAGTGTGGCATGCTATACTATGCTGCCCTCCCTTGCACAGGAGGGAATGACCTCGTGGCCAAAGGTTTCCTGGTTTGAAGGCTGCAACTCAGATAATGGCTGGGGAAGATGACCTTGCAGGGTTTCCTTTGGGGCTCTGACTTTGATGGACTAGCAGTAAGGAAAAAGCAGAAATCTTGTTTCTTCTTTAGGCTACACTAACTATTCACGACTTAAGAGCACTATTTTGGAAGCAACACAGAGAACTTTACTTCCTTTAGATTTAAGAACTTTTTATGCAGTTACCTTTAATTAATAAAGAATCTTTTTTTTGTTTGTTTGTTTGTTTTGGGGATTGAACTCACGACCTCGCACTTGCCAGGCAGTTGCTTATGCTGGTAAGCTAAATCCCCATATTAATAAAGAATCTTGGGCTTGGAGAAAAGATGGCAGACTGGTAGGCAGCAGGATATGGAGCCTCTCTGAGAGAGACAGCTCAGACGCCAGAATAGAACATCCTGGAGAGATCCGGACAGAGGGAGATGGATTCTCTCAACCCAGGAAGAAACTGAAGGGAAACGAGCTGCTCGAATACGAAGTCCCGGGGCTACGATTAGAGAAGCTAAGATTGGTGAGCATAGCGCTCTTGCTGAGCCGCCTGAATTCATGCTCAAGATCGGCTTGAGCACCCAAACCCACGCCGATGCAACTGGCTTGAGCGGCCCTGTGTGTGGAGCTGAGCCGCCTCATACACAACTTGCCCGTGGACTCGTGCCGCAGCCGCCCTGAAGTCGGAGGTGGGGAGCCCAGCAGAGAACGGAGCCAGAGAGGTACTGGCATTAAACCTCGGTGAGTGCTGGGAATAAGACCATCCCACGGGAAAGGGGTGACCAACTGGGCAACATGTTTGGAGTCGGGCAAGATGGCCTGAACTGGGAACGACAGTGACTTCAGTTGGTTGCTCTCTTCCCAGAGCAGATTGGTGGGATCTGCTTGACCTGGGTCACACCCCTGGCGGGACTCAATAAGTCGTCTCAAACTGATTCCCTACATGCAGCATGCATTGAAGCAGTGAAGGCCCGTGAAGGTTCGCTGGCCCAGAGGGGAGGAGCCAGCATACACTGCCCCTGCTTGCACCTCAGTGACTAACAGCAAACTGGAGAGGGCAGAAACCCCTAGCCTGCATGCCCCAGAAGAACTATAACCAACAAAGAAAGGGGCTGGGAACTACACTATACACTTGTATGGAAGGAACCAAAAACATGAGGAGAGAAAGAAATAAGAAAAAGTCCCCAGCCCCCAACCCTGAGAATATTGATTCAGGAGAGGGAAATACAAAAGAGAGTGAAGGCAGCAAACATGCAACATCAAACATGGCGTCAGCAGACATAAAGAGCTAATCTTCGGGACCTTGTAAATGAGCTCAAAACTGAAATATTAATTCAAGTAAAGCAAGATATAAGTAGATTAATAAAAGAAAGGCTAAGCACCTCTCAAGAAGACACAGACGGAAGAATGGAGGAACACAAAACAAGGAGAGAAACGTTCAAAGAAGAATATAAAAAAACCTAAAATACATGAAGCAGATTCAAAGAGATTACTAGGAAACTTAAAAACTCCATTGAAAGCTGGCAAAACTGCTTGAAAGAAACTAAGGATAGACTATCAAAACTTGAAGACAGGTTTGCAATGTGTGATCATGAAAGGAAAGATCTTGTAAAAATAACAAGGAAACAGAAAGTAACAATACAAAGGCTAGAAGATGACCAGAGGATCTATAACCTAAGAATAAAATGTGAATGAAGAAGCAGGAGTTAAAACAAAGGAATTGCAAAGCTATTCACAGAAGTTGTTAAGGAAAACTTCCCAAGCATAACAAAAGGAAATGATATGCAGATGTATGAAGCATACAGAACTCCAGCCACCTACAACCAAAACAGAGCTACACCCAGACACATGATAATCAAGATCCCAGAAATTCAGTATAAGAACAGAATATTAAAAGCCATCAGAGAAAAGAAACAGATCACCTATAAAGGAAAACCCATCAAAATCATGGCAGACTTCTCGACACAGATTATCAGATCAAGAAGAGCTTGGAACGAAGTAATTTAAGCCCTGAAAAAAATTAACCTCCAGCCCAGATTGATGTATCCTGCAAAACTGTCTCTAGAAATTAATGGAGGAACAAGATGCTTCCATGACAAACAGGAACTGGAGGAATTTGTGGCCACCAATCCAACCCTACAAAAAGTGCTGAAGGACATTCTAGAGAAAGAGAAAAAGAATACGAGGATTTCAGGAACAGTGGCAGAGAGGCCTAAATGAATGGGGCAGACAGTGGAATGAAAGAGAAAAATAGACAACCAATGACAGAAAAATAGAATTGCAGAAATGAGGCAGAGAAGATTGTCTATAATCTCTAACATAGATGGCCTTGATATACTAACAAAAAGAAACACAGGCAGGGTAGATCAGGAGATAGGGTCCATCAAGATGCTCTGTATTGGAAACATAATTAACCAGAAAGAGGGTTTATGGGCAGAAAGTCAAATATGAGAAAACAGTGCTGTATGTGACAGGGAACCAGAGAGAAATAGGGGCAACTCGACCAGCACCTGCAGATAAGTTGAAAAGAAATGATACTTTTGTGCAGTAGAGAACTACTCAGCCATGACAAAGGAAAACCTTGAGGCTTTTATAGGTAAAGGAATACAACTTGATGTCAAGCCCAGGAGTCAGAAGGTTCAGAACCAGTTAGGATAAATAGCAGGTTGCTTCCCCCAATCTAAAAACTGAGGGAGTTAGTGGGACCCAAAATGGGCGATGCACCCTGTGGGAGTGAAAGGGGAGGAATTGTCTAAAAAAGTAAGGTGGAGGATATTGTTAATAGGGTAACAAGATTTGAAATCTACATTATTCTCACCACTCTGTTTAGATGGATTATATTCTGTTCCAGTTTGTCTACCTATACTAGATTTAAGGGCACGGACAGCTTTCCTCAAAGTAGTAGGACATATTATAGTAATCATCCTTAATTTCCTATTAACTTAATCTGAAGCCCTGTATAACTTATACTGTCTTATTATGACTGATCTGATTTGAATCTAGTTTGTTAGATTGCTGTTTGTATTGACTGATTTTATTCTAATCTGTTATGATTGATAGTGTCAAGTCTGAGAGTATAGGCAACTGTACTGACAATGACAAGATTCACTAAGATACCCACTCTGGTTTGATTATTACCTGCTTTTGAAGTCTTATAATGTCTCCAATGCTTTGTTTTTATTAATGTTGTTATACACTGCTGAGACATCATGGTAACCATTGTAGATCACCTTGTATTGTGGTTTTATATGACTTTTTCACTTCATGTTTTTCTAGGAATTGTTTTGTTTTGTCTTGCTTTGTTTTGTTTTTCCCTCTAATACAGAAAGGAGAGATATACAGGTAAAGACTCATGCATGCGTAGAACTTACAAACAGTTTATGAGAACCAATTATGTAACACATGATGACATGAACAACTACTTTGAAGAAAAAGAGACACTACTGTACCCAGTGCTGATTCCATTGTGTTATGATGTGAAATCCAGAAATACTATCATTCTTTGTTCAGAGTGATTTTAGCCTGTTTTGTTCTGTTGAAGTTCAACACACATGAAGGTATGGACAGCTGTTTTGAAGAGAATGAGAAACACTATGACAGCCTTTCTTGGCTTCCCTATTGTCTGGTCTTGAAGACCTAAAATGCCTTCCTCATATGTTCAGATCAGTTCCATACTATGTTGTTTCGTGTGAATTCCTTTTATGTGAAGGTATAGACAACTATTTGGAAGAAAACAACAGTCAATATGATAGATAGTGAAGATCTCTGATTGTCTTGCTTTGAAATTTATGTCTCTTACATTGCTTTCTTGTGTTCCATTTTGTTCTGTTTAATTGTTTAATTCTATTTAATTCTGTTTGTTGTGTTTAATTTTACCCTTTTTAAAATAAAAAAATATAGGGGCTGGGGATTTAGCTCAGTGGCTTATGCCTGCCCTGCAAGCGCGAGGTTGTGAGTTCAATCCCTGGTACCACAAAAAAAAATAATAATAACAATAAAAAATAAATAAATAAAAATAAATAATCTTTGCACTGTGTCTCAACTGGTATACTTGTGCATAAACTGAAACTTGTACCCACAATGCATTATATCTATGATAGACTCCATATAAAGGTAATGAATAGTAAACATAGTCATAGCGTGGGTCCCTCACGCAGTAGGACTGGTGTCCTAAGAAGAGGAAAAGACACCAGGGACAGGTGTACAAGGAGGAAAGGCCCTGAGGATGCAGCTAAAGGTAACTTTCTGTAAGCTGAGGCAAGCAGACCATGGCTGCACCTTAGTCTGAGAGGTGAGGATGGGTATCTGTTGGTTAAGCCGCAGTCTGGTAGTTGAAACAGCCTGAGGCCCTTCCTGTGCCATCCTGTTGCTCAGCAGTACACAGCAGACTACATGCAGGTGTCTTCCTCCCAGTGGGGTTGAGAGTCGTAGACTATGGCAATACGGGCAATATTCTGGGTACAGGGTCTTCATCCGGGAGGGCAATGCCCTACAGATCAAGTTCAGTTTCTTGGAGCTTTGTATTAAAAGCCAGTTTGAGAAGAGTAGAACAGGAGACCAGGGAAGAAGGTGCTAGACACAGGAGCAGAGTGGTCAAGGCTGCACAGGTTGATGAGCAAGCAGCTGGTGATGGGGTTTACATTTCATCTTAATGAGTTTGGATTGGGTTCCCTGTGGTCTAGACCTGTGTTAGAACAAATTCTAATGCCTCTGGCAGCCAGTTGCATGTTGTGGATGTATGGGAGTGAGGAGGGACTGGCACCTGTTGGTTTTAGAGGGGTGCTTTCTGAGGTGATGGAGTATTCTTTGCTGACCACCATGGCCATGTGTGGGTATGAAACATTTGGAATGTGGCCAGTGTTATTAGGAAACAAGATGTTAAGTTTACTTTATATTCATTAATATTTAAAGAACAACAAACAGCTGGTGGCTGCCATATTGGACAGCATAGCAAAGTGCATGGTCTACTTAAAGGCATTCTGTTAATGGGTTAAGAACCCTCAAGTCCCATTATGTGTGGTTTTTCTACCCATGCTCTTACCAGTGAGGATGGAGTGGAAATGGATGAAGTGGAGGATGAGTGATAAGTGTATGCATTCAAGAGCTCATGAAATCTTGTAAATAGCGATGGCCAATTTTCTGTTTTTGAAAGGGACCCTCAGAGTGGTTCTTGGGTGCTCGTTTGTTTGTTTGAGATGGTATTGCTGTATAGCACAGGTGGGCCTCAAACTCATAATCTGCCTGCATCAGCCTCTTGAATGCTAGGATTACAGGTGTGCACCATGCACCCAGCTGTCTTAGAAGCTTTATTTTAAATAGTTTTTCCTAAATAAATGATTGAGCCAACAGTTCCTTTTTTTTTTTAAAGGATATTAAACAGTAATTAAACTACACCTGTGTAATCTTTTTGGCTGTGATTCTCCCCCCCAACTGTTTTTTTTTTAAATCTTCTTTCTTTTTGATATGCAAAGATTATCCTGGCAGCATGTGGAAGATAGATTGGAGGAGTCTGAAACTGGGAACAGAAAGGTTGGTTTACAAACTTGTTGCAACCCAGATGAGCTGAGCCAGTGTGATGGTAAAGACATCAGAAGTTGAGCCAGAGGGCCTTTGTGTGAAGCAGCTGTTGAAGGAGGGCCTAGGTGACTGGTGTTTCAATGTAGGGACCAGGGAGAGGTGGTGCTGCCCATGATATATGGAACACTGAGAGTGTGATGCGTTAGGGGGCATTGGATAGGTGGACCTGGTGCTTTTTAGAAATATCTGGGTTAGAAATAGCAGTTTGGATCATTGGCACATGAATAGTAATTGAGGCAGACAGATATGATTGCCCAGAAGGGAGAACTGAATAATGCAGAGGGCCTACGACAGATACCCCAGGAAGCCAAACCCATAAGGGAAAGCAGAGAAGCCTAGAGAGGCGCTGCTGAAGAGCTGAAACAGGAGCACAGACATGTGTGCACTGAGAAGGGAGATGGTTCAAGAAAAAAACACGAGCGAAAGTGGAAAGTGTTCTGCTTATTACGCACGACCAGTCATTAAGCAAAGGAGACTGTCTTCCAGTTCTCATGGAAAGAGTTAAAGGTGTTGTGAAAATTGAAAAGAAACTGATAGTAGTCTTGATCCTGGAAGTCAGCATGGAGCATCAGAGCAGTGAGAGCTGTCTGATAGCAGATCAGGAACAGGCACCTTTTGCTGAGCTGGCTGGCCTGGTAGTGAGAGTCATGGAGGTGATTCCCTGGTTTTCTGGAGTATTCCAGGCCTGCCATTAGACGCACTGTAGCTTGTATAGGGAAGAGAGCTCAGGGGCCCTACCTTGGGGACCACTCTTTCACTGACAACAGTGCTTATTGTTGTCAGAGTTTGCAAGGGAATAGATTTAATCAGGACACATAATTTATAGGATTGTTTATATTATTAACCCAAAAAGTCAAATGTAGTAGAAGAGTGTAGGAGGTCTATTGGTTTGCTCAGAGGGCCCAAGGGAGATTTTCGAGGGTGAGGTCCCAAGGTTAAAGAATGCACGTTTGCAAGACATCAACATCAACAGCAGGCAGTATGGAGCAGAGCAGAGCACAAGAGTGCAAGAGTACAAGGGCACCCTGCATCTTTATTGTATAATTCTTATACAGGCTGTTACCTCATATTTACATTCTACATAGTAATATAACCACCACAGGTATGTTTACCTTTGCTAAGTCATGGTTACATAACTGTATCCCACTGTGCACCTCCACTAGACAAGTGGCATCATGTCCTCAGGTACCCTTAGATGCCCCTGAGCTTTGAAGCAGGCTGAGTGGTTCCCCACAAGGTCTGTCCATGCATACATAGAGACCCAAAGAGTTCAGCTGAGGGCCTGGATCCCATAGGACTGTTTCACACAAGTCCACCTGAAGACTTAAAGCCCATGGCAGTGTCCTCCATGAGACCAGCTGGAGGCCTAGTGGTCTGCCAGTGAGGTGAATGATCTGTGCTAGCACACTGAGAGTCTGTACTGGAGCCAGAAAGTGATGCTCAAGGTAAGGACCAGAGACCTCCCCACCCCAACAGAACTGCAGTCATCCTTAATGATAGTGAGAACCTGAGCTCCTCTGACGATGAGAACATATCAGGAAAACCAGCATGACATGCTTCTCCAGGAGAATCAACAGCACCATTTTCCCTTCCAGTTCTCCTTTTAGGCAACAATCCTCAGGTGAGCCTTCCATACCCAGCACCACACTGACTCAATTCAGCTGAGTGTTCCAAGTTGACCATTAGTTACTCCACTGCAGTGCTCATCCGAGTACTTTGCTGGAAGGATGCTGAGTGGGTGATGTTTACATCCTTCCAGTTGCAGGTGTACTTTCAGTTTTAATCATGGATGTCCAGTAAGGGTAACACCATGGTGTGGCTTTAGCTTACCAGCAGTGTTTAAAAACCTTCTTCCATTAAATGTATGGTATGTACAAAGGTTTATTGTCTATCCACACATTTATGTAATAGATAACCAATTATTATGATAATTATATGATAATAGAGAATCTATTATTTATGTAATAGATAACCAATTCTATGGAATAATTGCATTACTGTTCTTTGTGACAGTGTTATCTGTTTGTTTTTATGTCTATGTATATTTACGGTCTTACTTGATTGAAATGGTATAATTTAAATAAGGTCATGAGAACTGTAGAAAATAGGGCTTCTCTGAAACAAATGTGTATGTGTATGTATATGTATATAATACATGTATATGTATATGTATATGTATATAAAAAAGATAGTTAAGATAGTTATATTACTGATTTCTCTGAGTTCACTGAAGAGAAAGATTTGTGCTAATATTATTCAGACAGTTGAACGCAGATGTCTTATGCTCTGGGTGAATGATTTGGGGACAACAGTGTGCAATGTATGTACCATTGTTGCCTTCTGTTTGACGTGTTTTGAAATTTTATTTTTGTTTGTGTGTTTCCTTTTTTTTTTTCCTGTCTTTGAAATAACATGGACTGTCATGAGACCTTTGGATAGAGTTACTTAGACTGACTTTAAAAATTCATTTGGAGAGGAATGATATTTTTGCAGCTTTTAGTCTTCACATTTCCAAACATGATATATTTTGCATTTCCTTAGGTGGTCTTTGATTCGTCTCAGTCACATTTTTAGTTTCTGAGTAGTAATTTTACACATAGATCATTAACTACCAGATTTGAGAAGCAGTATCTTTCAGTTGTAGGACTTTGCGTTTTTAAAAAATTCACAATGCTGCTTTTTAATTCCTTGAGCATATTGGTCACGATTACTTTAAAGTTCTGTCATATTTTTTCTGTGATTATTTCTCAGGTTTTTTAGCTGTAGCTTCTTATTACCCTGTGTGCCTGGTTATTTTTGAGCAGGTACTAGGCATTGTGTCTGTGATAGTGATTTGTGGCTCAGATGTCACTGTACTCTGCTGTGAAGGGCTGCTTTGCTTTGCAGCAGGGGGTTTAGCTGTGAGAAAGGAGATCACCTGGTTCCTGTGGAAAAGATGGTTTGAAGTGGGCTCTGGGCCTGTGTTCCATTTGTGCTTGTGGTATGATCCTTTCGTGTCTGGCAGGCATCCTGGGTCCTTTTCAGGATGGCAACTCATAGTTCTGGTATTCTACAAAGCTCTACTTATTAGTTCATTGTCTGGGGTTGCTTTTGCTTTGCAGACTTGTCCTGGGCAAAATTCACCCCAACTCACTTCTTCGTTTTGTCACTTTCTGATTAAAAAAAAAAAAAAAACCTTTTTGAAATGCAACCTTTCTAGTTGTTTCAGTGGTGGAAATGGTATTGACCCCCTAATTCTGCCAGGCATAAATGGGATTCCTCTGTGTGTCTCGGTTTAATGAATGTATTTTCCATGTTATTAAAAACTTGGAGATAAACGGTATTTTTAAAAGTTGATGTTCAGAAAGTCTCCTTTTTATTATATATGAATGAGCCAATATACTTTTAAACTCTACTATTGAATTGGATTGATGTACATTCCTCAGTGTTGAGCATGAGTGATTTAAACTCTACAGTCAGGTCCGTTCTGCTTTTGTGTATTAGGTCTATATATTTAAAGAGCCTGGTGTGTGTGTGTGTGTGTGTGTGTGTGGTAATTGGGAATTGAAACCAGGCACTCATATTAAGCTACATTCTGAGCCCTTTTTTTAGCTTTTATTTTGAGACTGGCTTTCACTAACTTCCGACTTGAACTTTTGATCCACCTGCTTCAGCCTCCCAGAGTGCTGGGATTATAGGTCTGTGAAACCATGCTTGGCTTGTTTAAAACACTGAGTATGGAAATTAACTTGGTATCTGCTTGAATATAGGACCCCATAGTTACTGGCATGGTGCCCATATAAAACGTCCATCTCTGCAGATTTTCTCCTGTTCTCTACATAACAGGCTAGAACTGAACTGCTTTTCTTTGTTGTGATCCAACCTAATAGTAGGAAAAGGATAAGAACAGAAATCAGTGAAATTAAGAACAGGAAAGCAAACAAACACCAGTGGAACCAAAATCTGATCCTTTAGAAAGGTAATAAAATTGATAAATTTCCAGTAAGACTGACAAAGTAGATTACCAACATTACAGAAGACATGCGTTACCAGCATCAGAAGTGTGAGTCACTGTTGACCCCACAGACCTTGAGACGGTGATGGGGCATTACATCCTCTGAATATATCTGTGCATATGCTTTCAACAGCCTACGTGAAGTGGACCAATTCCTTGGCAACCACAAATTACTAAAACTCTCTCATAATGAAGCAAATGATCTGAATAGTCCTATAATTTTTTTTTTTTTTTTTTTTTTTGGTAATGGTGATTTGGAGGTATATGCAGTCCTTTGCAATGGACTGCATATACCTCCAGCATATCCATCTGTCTGTCCATGTGCCTACTTCCCTATCTACCCTATCTTATGCTTTCTTTCTTTCTCTCTCTCTCTTTTTATGCAATCATATTTTAGTTGTACATTTTAGGTATATATAATGATCACATTTATCATAAAGAATCTGTACCTGTACATGATATAACTTGTTTCTTTTTTTCCCCATTCCCATACCCCCTTCAACCCCTCTTCCCCTTCCCACCTACAAAAGCTGTTTCCATATTTTCCTCCTTTTCTCTCTCTTTTTTTTTTACTTTTCCCTTCCTTTCCCCCTCATCCCTTGCTCCCCTCCCCATTTGAACATTTTCTTCTTATTTCACAGTACTTGTTATACATTTTGCTCCTTATTTACACTTTCAGTTTCTCACACCAAAGAAACAATGCATTTACATGTGTCTCTGATTTATTTCACTTAAGAGTATGATCTTGAGGTGCATTGATTTACCTAGGAATATCTCAAGCTTATCTTTCTTTATGGCAGAGTAGTACTCTATTGTATTAAAAAAAACCCACATCTTTGTTTTTTTAAAATCTTTTTGAGACAGGGTCTCGCTATGCAGTTCAAGCTGGCCTTGAGCTCACTTTGTAGCCCAGGTTGGTCTCAAACTTGCAATGATCCTCCTGCCTCAGCCTCCCAAGTGGTGGGATTACAGGCATGGGCCACATTCCCAGCTTAAAAAAAAACCACATCTTTATCAGTTCACCGGTTGATGGGCATTTGGGCTGTTTCCAAAATTTGGCTGCTATCAACTGTGCTGCTATAAACATGGGTGTGGATATATTGCTATGATATGATTCTTTTAATTCTTTAAGGAAGATACCAAGAAGAGGAATAGCTGGGTTGAATGGAATTTCTATTCCCAGTTTTTTTTGAAGAATTTCCATACTGATTTCCACAGTGATTACATCAGTCTACACTCTTACCACCAGTGCAGAAGGGTTCCTTTTTCCTCGAAGCCTTGCCGGCATTTGTTATTGGTTGATTTCTTGATAATAGCCATTCTTTATGGGGTGAGATGGAATCTCAGCATTGTTTTAATTTGCATCTCTTGAATAAGCATTGACATTGAACATATTTTCTTATATTTATTTGCTGTTTGTATTTCTTCATCTGAGAAGTGCATATTCATCTCAGATGCCCATTTTTGGGTCTTTAAATTTGGGGTGTTGGTATTTTTGTGTCCTTTTGTTTTCTCAATAGTAATGTGTTATTGGAAGAACAGCTGGCAAACATTTTTTTCCCATACTGTGGGTTGTCTTTGCATTCTGTTGGTGGTTTTCTTTTGCTGTGCAAAAGCTTTTTAATAAGATGAGATCCCAGTTGTTGATTCTTTTTGGTAGTTCCTGTGTGATTAGGGTTTTGTTCATAAAGTCTTTGTATACACCAATGTCTTCAAGAGTTCTACTTAGTCTGTCTTCCAGCAGATTTAATGTTTCTGTATTAATATTTAGATCTTTGATCCATTTTGAATGGATGGTGAAAAATATTGGTCCAATTTTAATCTTTGGCATGTGGAAAGTCAGTTTTTCCAACGCCATTTATTAAAGAGGCTTTCTTTGAGTGAATGTGTTTGTCATCTTTGTCAAAGACAAGGTGGTTTTTTTTTTTTTTTTTTGTACTGGGTATTGAACTCATGACCTCACACTTGCCTTGCCAGGCAGGCAGTTATGCCACTGGGCTAAATACCCAGCCCCATAAGGTATTTTTTGTTTTTTTACTTCTTGAGACAAGTTCTTACTCTGCAGTTCAGGCTGGCATTGCACTTGGAGTGATCGTCTTGCCTTAGCCTCTTCAGTGCTGGGATTATAGCCACCATGCCTGACTGCAAGGTAATTTCAGTTCTTTTGCATTAAGCATGTTCTATGAGCTAATATGCAGTCTGTTTTAGGGAATGCCCTGTGTGCAGTTGAGAAGAATGTGTATTCTAATGTTGTGGGGTAGAACATCTACTAAGACATCTGCTAAGTCCATTTGTTCAAAAGTTTGGTTCAGTTCTAATATTTCATTGTTGATTTTTGGAGGGGGTCTGGTTGATCTATTTGTAATAGTGGGTTACTGACATGCCCCAGTACAATTGCATTAGTGCTTATTTGATTTTTTATGTCTGTTAATACTTGTTTATATAGTTGGATGCACTGGTATTTGTTGCATATATGTTTATGATTATTATCTCTTCCTCTTAGATTTTTCCCTTACCAGGATATACTGACTTTTTTGGTCTCTTTTACTCTGTCTTGGCTAGCAACCTACGTTACCCGCAAATAGAATAGCTTCCTGCTTTTCTCCAGGTTCTGGTTGCATGGAGGTATTTTTTTCGTTCTTTGACTTTCAGTGTATGAATTTCTTTTTGAATTAAGTGTGTTTCTTGAATGCAGCATGTTGTTGGATCTTGCTTCTTGATCCATTCTGCCAGTCTCCTTCTTTTGATTGAATTGAGACCATTCACATTGATTGTTATAACTGATATATATTGACTTATCCTTATTGTGATATTTTCCTGTTGTTGACTCTTTTTTTCTCACTTTGTTTAATTGTTTGCCTTGTCTAGTGGATTCATTCTGATGGGATTCATGGTTTTGTAGTCCTTGTTATCTGTTTCTAGATTGTCCTTCAGAATATTTTGGAGTGCTGTTTTGGTGTTCATGAATTTCCTCAAGTGTTCCTTCTCATAGAAGTATTTTATTTTTCCATAAATTTTGAAAGATCATTTTGTGGGTTATACATCAGTCTGGGTTGGACACTGTTTTCTTTTAAGGCTTGAAATATTTCACAGTCCAAGCTTTTCCTGATTTGAGGGTTTGTGTTGAGAAGTCTGCTGTTATTCTGATGGACTATCCTTTATAGGTGATTTGTTTCTTTTCTCTAACAGTTTTTAGTATTCTGCTCTTGTGTTGAATTTCTGTAGTCTTTGACTGTTATATATCTTGTAGATTTTTTTTTTATCATAGCTGATTGATATGCTTCACTTATATGTATGTCAAATTCTTTTTCCTGCTTGGGAAGTTTTCTGCCATAAGTTCTGTGAACAGGTTTATGTCATTTACTCTGTCTCCTGTTTTTTCATTGACTCTGATCAATCATATTATTCTTTGCACTGTCTAGCATTGCTGAATTGACTTTTCTGTGGTCCCTTGCTATTTTTAAGAAATCTTTCTTTTCTTGATCTCTAATCCCAGTTCTGTCTTCTATATCTGAAATGCTGCCCTCACATTGACTCATTCTGCTGCATATACTTTCAATAGAATTTTTAACCTCCTAGATATCTCTATGGATCTTTATGGATATATATGTCCATATATATATAAAGGTAAAATCTTTATGGAATCTTTATGGATGTATGAATCTATATGTGAATATATTCATGAGTCTGTTTCATGGAATCCATTTCTTTCTTGTGTTGGATGTTCATGGTTTCCATCATTTTTCTAAGCTCTTGTATTTTTTTAAATTTGCATCTGCTCTAGAATTTCCCACAGGATGGCCAAATCAGTGCCACTCACCAGTCAGTGCAGTCTGTGGCATCCACTGCTCCATTGCTGTGGTGTGTGCCTCCATGGAGGCCTCTTGGGTCACTGTCGATCACTGTGGGTCCATAGGTTTGAACCACTCCTCCCACACAGAGAGTCATTACTTGGAGAAGGCACCGCTTGGCACCTCCTCTTTGTTCATTGATGTTTCCCTCTTTGCTCTCCCTGTGTGCTTCAATTCTTGCTTCAGATCCTTCCTGGTTCCAGGGGGCCTACTTCCCTTGTCTTTCTCTAACCTGCATTGCTATATTCCAGTGTCTAGACACCAAATCCTGGAGAGGCTCTTTCTGTGCTTACTACTCCACCATCTTCTCAGAAGTATTCCTTTCCTTTCCTTTCCTTTCCTTTCCTTTCCTTTCCTTTCCTTTCCTTTTTTCCTTCCTTCCTTCCTTCCTTCCTTCCTTCCTCCCTCCCTCCCTCCCTCCCTCCCTCCTTCTATTTCTGATCAGTTAGTGCTTACTAGAGAAACAAATCTAATGGAAGATACACAAATCTATATTAATTTATAAGGTAGGCTTACAATGGCTGTCTACAGAGTCTGGTGTGGAACAGTGCGAGAGTGCTATCTGCATGCTGAAGATTTGAAGGATGCAGTTGAAAGCCTGGAGCTCATTGTAGGATCCCATGTGAGTCCATATCAGGAATCCAAAGAGTCTGCACTAGGAGCCAGGAGGTGATGTCCAATGCAAAGGCTAAGACTGGAGTTCCTCTGAAGGAACAGAAGTAAGCCTTCATTTATTGTTTCTCTTTGATAGCATTCAGGCAACAAACTGCCCTAAGGTGGGTCTTCTATCTTTAGCAAATCCCCTCAGCCACACTCAGAATTGTGCTGATCCAATTTAGTTAAGCATTTCATATTTACGTTAACACAATCATTTAACTATCATACCATTTACCTACCTACTGTCTATCTACCTATGTGTCTATCTACCTGTTTTTGAGGTAAGTTTTCACTAAGTTGCCCAAGCTGGACTCTAATTTGTAGTCTTTCTGCCTCAGCCTCCTAGCCTTCTACCCTCCCAGCCTCCCAGCCTTCCTGCCTCTAGACCTCCAGCTGAACTCTTGAGCACATTGCCATGGGCTCTAGGTCTTCAGTTGGACTCGTACAAGACATTGCTATGGGATCCAGGTCCTCAGCTGCATTCTTTGAGTCTCTAGGGTGTGGACAGATCTGCCGCACTCTTTTGCATTTGACTCTTGAATATTATAAAATAATTGTAGAAATTATGTGTCCCATATTAAATTGTTTCCCTTACAAACCCTGACCACAACACCCAGGCTGGGCTCCAACATGTGTTCCTTCAACTTTTGCTTTCCAGTGTGCTAGAATTACAGGTATGTATCACCATGCCTGGTTTGTCTTATAACTTTTAAGGAAATCAAATATGTGGTTTAAAATCTTCTGGAAGATAAATCTGCAAGCCCATATGGTATTGCTGGCAAGTTTCATCACACACTTGAAATAACACCAATTCTATATAGTATGTGGCATATATTTTTAAATTTTTTTCTTTAAAATAATTTTAGACTTAGGAAGTTGCAGAGATAGTAACTAGAATTCATCTAGTTTCCCTCAGTACCATGTTACATAATCATGACGTAGTGGAAACAGTCTGCCACACATATTTTATTTTTTGAGACTGGCTCTCATTATATAGTTCAGGCCAGCCTTGAACTTGCTGTGTAGCTCATGCTGTCCTCCAGCTCTTGATCCTTGTCTTAGTTACTTTTTTATTGCTGAGATAAAATACCCAACATCCAAGGTTAAATGGGGAAAGGTTTATTTGACTCACAGCTTTTAGAGGTTTCAGTCCATAATTGGCTGGCTCCAAGGCAGGGTGGCACATGGCAGAGGGGCAACAGTTCATGGTGGCAGAAGACAGCAAAAAGAACAAGAAGGGAAGCAGGAGAGAAGCCTCTTTCTGCTCTTTTATCTTACTCAGACTGCTGTGATTAGGGCAGTACCAATCTAATCAAGTGGACTGATCTAGCAATCATCCACCCTTAATCCCAGCACCCTTAATCCTAGCACTGAACCATGAATCAGTCACAAACTCTAGATTCAACTACTTGTGAAAAAGGCCATCTAGAAGTGCATGAGACTTTGAGGAGATATCTAGATGCAAACCTTAACATTCCTCCTGCTTCAGTCTCTCGGGTGCTAATATTATAGGCATGTACCATCATGCCTGACTTTGCCATATGCTTTTTTTTTTTTTTTTTCTTTTTGAGGTAGAGCTTCACTATATAGCTTCAGCTGGCCTCTAAACTCACGGCGATCCTCCTGCCTCAGCCTTCTGAGTGCTGGGACTACAGGTGTGCCCCACCATGCCTGGCCTAACCATATGCTCTTAATGTGATTATTATGCTAAAAAATTTAAATACTTAAAAAGTATATGAAGTAAAAATTGAAATCTGTTTCACTCCTTCCAAAGCCAGATAAATTAATAATTGTGCAACCTGTGCATTTTCTGTATGCAAACAGATATATGCCTATACATACATAATTTATTTACTTTCTTTGGAACAGTATCATTTTATACATGTGTACTTGCACATGCATTTTTTTTCAACTTGTCATTTTTACTCAGTAGGAAATGGTAAGTCCATGTAAGTGACCTTACCCCAGGACCCCAAGTGCCAGGACATGTTTTCTTGCTGACAGGTTCTCTGGTACAGGTGGGTAGCAGCTATGTGGCTTCTCTTCCTGATGGATGTGGAGGTGTCTCCTGTGTGTGCTGCTGCTCTTCCTGTGACCCTCAGGCATAGTATCCAAACTTGTAACTTGCCTGGGTCTTGAGTGATGAGGAATTGTCTTGGGCCAAATATAAAATATATAATTTAGCATATATATTTTACTTGTCAGATTATTTCATGAAACAACAAACCCAGATTTAATAATTAAATAAGAAGACTTAACCTGTCTACTTAGTAATGGTAATCACCTTTCTTTACTGGTAATCACATTTGTAGGTTGATTGAAATACTGTTATCAATACTTGCTACATTTACTTGCTAGGTTGCATGAGTGCATACAGTGTCTGATGTGTGTGGATTTCCCCTGGATTGATGATGATAGACAAGAGAGGCAGTTAATACTGATTGCGGTGTGCCCCACACAGCATCGTGTTGCACCTATGCAGTCCGTGCTTAAGCTTTGTGCAGTTTGAATCATCAAAAATATAGCTAAGCTGAGCATTGTGGCACATACATTTGGGAGGCTAAGGCAGGAGGATTGCTTGTGCCACTGACCTATCTCTGGCGCCTACCAGTTAAACTTTATAAGCAAACCCATTCTGTTGTATCCTGGACTCGACTGGAATAGTAGCTGCAACACAGAGCATGCTCAGATGGGCAGTGGCTGCACCAGGGTCTGTGTCTGGTGCATGGGTCAGATGAAGAGATTGCAGGGTGAGATGAGGGTATGGTACCAATGGCACTGGGGTCAGGGCACTACATCAGGCATGCTTGCTGCAATGAGGATGGGTTGGTAGTAAAAATGGTGAAGAAAGTAGGAAACAGTGAGATTCATGATACAGTGCTACTCAGGTCAGGTGAAAACACATGGACAGAGAACCGCACACTTTCTACAGAACAGAGCAGTTGACTGTGGTGCTGGAAGTGAAGCATGCTGTAGACAGAGGGATGAGTGCAGAAGGAGACACGGAGCATGGGGGCGGGTCCTCAGTAGCCACTATCCAGCTGGCTCTGTAGGAAGTCTGGACTTCAGCAGCTGCCTCAGGTTCTTCTTCCCCAGGATGGCATTCAGTGCATACCCAGAGCTTCCAGTAGACTTCATTTAGGTGTCAGACATTCAGAAATGTCCACATTTTCACACAAGTACTACAGTTAGAATGAATTTAAGAATTCATCTAAGGGAAACACTTGGTAAAGCATTCAGTGATAGCAACCTGATCTTCAGAGTCTTCTTCACTGTTCTTCAGGGCAGAGCAGAGGGTGGAAGAGGGCTTAGAAAGCACTAAAAACATGATGGACAGAACATTGTACTAATGTATAGTTGTACCAAAAGGTAGTAGTTAAAATTGCTGTAATATATATATATTTTGGTCTAAGTAATGTCTTCAGACAAACATCAAAGATCTGCTATTAGAACCTCACTTCTGTGTTGGAACCAGTAGACCAGGATGAACTTCTGTGGACTAGGGGTGGAGCTCAGGGGCAGTACACCTGCCTTGCATGTGTTGAGACCAGGGGCTTTATCCCTAGCACTCAGGAAAAAGTGTGTTTCCTTGGAGACACATTTCCTTCTTTGTTCCCAGGTGTTTTACTTTGTTTTTGGTGTCTTTGTGACAATGATTGGAATAGCAGTTCTTCTTAAGTCTTCACATAGGTACCTTGCCCAGAGAGGGCTTCAGTTTGGTGGGTCCTTTTGTTCAATGCTTTCAAAACTTGAACCTGCACAGAAATCAAATAAATGCTGATGTAAATTCTGTTGATTTGGAATGTGACCTTGGACTCTGCATTTTTGACAAACTCCCAGGGATTACTGTCTTAGTTACTTTTCTTCTTGCTGAGATAAAATTCCTGATGTCCAAAGTTAAGGAAGAAAAGTTTATTTAGCTAACAGTTTGTAGAGGTTTAAGTCCATAATTGGCTGGCTCCAGTGTGGTGGCTTTGCAGAGGAGACCAGTTCATGGTGACAGTAAAATTAACAACTGACTTTAACAGTATCTTTCTGCCCCTCTTATACTCTATGGAGGCTTCTGGGATTAGGGTGGTGCCAAACCAATCAGTGAACTGATCACATATCCTTAATGGCAGCATTGCATACTCTAGAAGTAGCCACCTCTGAAAAGTCTGCCCCCTCTGAGTGCATGAGACTGGGGAGACATCTAGACACAAACCATAACAGTTACTGATCATGACTTTTAAAAACTGAAGCATTACTTACATTAAAATTTACCCTTCCTTACAGCAATTCTCCAAGTTTTTGACAAATTCATATAGTTACGTGACTACCACCTCCATGTCATACCTTACACTTTATATTCCTTGTAGCCTCTGATAATAGCCCCCTCTCAGTTCTTGACAACACCTGTCTGTTCTGGCTTCACAGTTCTGTCTTTTCCAAAAGTCATGTAAGTGGAATAATTTGGAGTAGGGCTTCCTCATCAGGAGCTCACATAGATCTGTACACATGGCTGTACCTGTGCTTACTGCCCATTTGTAGTCCATGGTGTGAACCCATTAGAGGTGACTGATCCAGTCACCCAGTTCAAAGACATTAATGTGTTTTCCAATTATAAATCAATTTTTAATGAAAAAAATGTTGGAACTTTAGAACAAATGTAATCCTCTTTTTCCATTGTTATAGGTGACATCACTCAAAAAGGATATGAAAAGAAAAGGGCGAAGCTGCTGGCACGATATATTCCACTTCTTCAAGGTAAGGTCAATACTTTCAGGTGTTTTATTTATTTATTTTTTTCAAATCCATTTTAGTCAAAGAAAAAACAGAAAACAAACTACAACAAAATTTCAAAACACGTCATATATACATTGTCGTATATATATTGTGCATTGTGATCCCCAAATCATTCACCAAGAGCACAAGACATCTGCATTCAGTTGAACAGTACCAGTACAAATCTTTTTCTTGAGTGAACTCAGAGAAATCAGTAGTATAACTATCTTAACTATTTTTTATAGACATATACATACACACATACATATGTCTTTTCTTTCAGTTTGTCAGACTAATGAAACAATACAATGTTTACATGTGTGTCTTATTTATTTCATTAATGAGTATGTTCTCAAGGTGTATCCATTTACCTATAAAAGTGTCCTGTTTATCTTTCTTTATGGCTGATTAGTACTCTGTTATATAAAAACACCACATCTTTTTTTATCCATTCCTCAGTTGATGGGCATTTAGATCGTTTCCAAGATCTTGTTATTACAAATTGTGCAGCTGAAAACATGGGTGCACATAGATTGCTATGGTATGTTTTCAGTTCTTCTGGGAAAATACCCAAAAGGAGAATACCTGGGTCAAATGGAACCTCCAATCCTAGCTTTCTGAGGAAATCTCCACACTGATTTCCAGGGTGGTTGGACCAGTCTACACTACCACCAACAGTGGAGAAAGGTTCCTTTTTCCCCACAGCCCCTCCAACATTTGGTATTGCTTAATTTCTTGATACTAGCCATACTTTCTGGGGTGAGGTGGAATCTCAGTGTTGTTTTAATTTGCATCTTTCAAATTACCAGGGATGTTGAACATTTTTTCACATATTTATTTGCTATCTGTATTTCTTCATCTGAGAAGTGTGTGTTCATCTCAGATGTCCATTTTTGGATTGGGTCTTTAAATCTGGAAGGACTGAATTATTTTGAGTTCTTTATATGTTCTTGATTATAATCATTTGTCTGAAACAGCTGGCAAACATTTTCTCCCACATTGTGGGTTGTCTTTCCTCTCTGTTGGCGGTTTCTCTTGCTGTGCAAAAGCTTTTCAGTAAGGTGAGATCCCAGTTGTTGATTCTTTGTGATAGTTCCTGTGCAAGCTGGGTTTTGTTCATAAAGTCTTTGCCTATACCATTGTCTTCAAGAGTTTTACCTACTCTATCTTCTAGCAGATTTAAGGTGTCTGTTTTCATATTAAGATCTTTGATCCATTCTGATTTTAGCTTAGTACATGGTGAAAGATATGGGTCCAGTTTTAATCTTCAGCATGTGTAGGGCCAGTTTTTCCAGCACCATTTATTAAAGAGACTAACTTTTTTCTAGTGAATGTGTTTGACACCTTTGTCAAAGACAAGGTGGCTTAGTGTGTCTGCAGTTGTTTCTGCATCTTCTAATCTATTCCATTGGTATTTGGGTCTGTGTTTTTTGTTTTTTGTTTTTTTTTTTTTGCCAGTACCGCACTGTTTTTGTCACAGTAGCTTTATAGTATAATTTCAAGTTAGGAATTGTGATGCTTCCTGTCTTTTCTTTGTTACTGAGGATTGCTTTTGCTATTCTAGAGCTCTTCTGATTCCAGATGAATTTTAGGACTATTTTCTCTAATTCTGTGAGATACGCTGTTGGAATTTTGATTGGGACTGCACTGAATCTGTATAACAGTTTTGGAAGTATGACCATTTTCACTCTATTGGTTCTTCCTACCCAAAAGCATGGGGTATCTCTCCATTTTTTCTTTTTTCTTTGTTTTTTTTGGGGGGGTACTAGGGATCAAACTCACAACCTTGCACATGCCAGGCAGGTGCTTATGCCTCTGAGCTAAACTCCATTTTCCCTCCATTTTCTAATATCCTCTTCAATCTCTCTATCATTTTCAATGTAGAGGTCTTTTACATCCTTCATTAGATTGATTCCTAGGTATTCCATTTTTTTGGATGCTATTGTAAAAGGAATTGTTTCCTTGATTTCCCTCTCAGTGAGTTTGTTATTTGTATACAGGAAGGCTATTGATTTTTGAGTGTTGACTTTGTAGCCAGCTACATTACTGAATTTGCTTATTAAACCTAGAAGTCTTTTGGTGGAGTTTTGGGGATTTTCTAAGTAGAGTATTATGTCTACTTGAAGTATTATCTTCAAATAATGATAGATTAGCTTCTTCCTTTCCTATCTTTATTCCTTTTCTTTCTCTTGTCTAATTGCTCTAGCTAAAGTTTCCAGGACTGTGCTGAATAAGACTGGAGACAGTGGACATCTTTGTCTTGTTCCTGATTTTATTTTATTTTTTATTTTTATTTATTTATTTTTGGTACCGGGAATCAAACTCACAACCACACGCTTGCAAGGCAGGAGCTTATGCCGCTGAGCTAAATCCCTGGCCTTATTCCTGATTTTAGAGTGAAAGCTTTCAGTTTTTGTCCATGTAGTATGATGTTGGCTGGTGGTTTGTCGTAGATGTCCTATATCAGACTGAAATAAAGGCCATCTATTCCAATATTTTGTAGGGTTTTTATCATGAATGGGTGCTGGACTTTGTCAGAAGCTTTTTCTGCATCTATTGAGATATCATATGATTTTTGCCCTTGGCTCTGTTGACACGGTGTATTACATTTATGGATTTATGTATGTTGAATCATCCCTGCATCCCTGGGATGAGTCCCACCAGATCATGATGCATAATCTTTTGGACGATTTGCTGCAGTCTGTTTGCCAGTATCTTATTGTGAATTTTTGCATTGATGTTCATTAGGGAGATTGGCCTGTAATTCTCTTTCTTAGTTGGGTCCTTCTCTCGTTTCAGAATCAGAGTACTCTGGAATCAGAGTAATGCCTGCTTCCAGGAATGAATTTGGAAGTATTGCTTTCCTTTCAATTTCATTAATGCCGGGGGTTTAGCTCAGCGGCGTAAGTGCCTGCTTGGCAAATGCAAGGTCATGAGTTCGATCCCCGGCACCAAAAACAAAACACAAACAAAACAAAACAAAACAAAACAAACAAACAATTTCATTAAAGAGTTTGAGAAGTAGTGGTGTTAGGTCTTTACTAAATTTCTTGTAGAATTCAGCGGTGAATCAAGGCCTGGGTTTTTCTTTCTTGATAGGTTTTAATTCAATTTCATTTACTGATATGGGGTTATTTAGGATTTTCACACCTTCTTGATTCAGCTTTGGTAATTCATATGTATCTAGGAGTCTGTCCATTTTTTCTGTTTTCCATCTTACAAGAATACAAGTTTTCAAAGTAGGTATAGATGATTTTCTAGATTTTTGCAGAGTCTGCTGTGATTTAGCCCTTTTCATTCCTAATTGCATGGATTTGAGTCTTCTCTTTCCCTTTTTGATAAGTTTGGCTAAGGATTTATCAATTTTATTTAATCTTTCTTTTTTTTTTTTTTAATATTTTCTTTTTTTTTTTGGTACCGGGGATCAAACTCACGACCTCACGCTTGCCAGGCAGGCGCTTAAGCCACTGAGCTAAATCCCCGGCCCAATTTTATTTAATCTTTTAAAGAATCAACTCTTCGTTTCATTGATTCTTTATATTGTTTTTTTATGGCTAAGAATTTATCAATTTTATTTAATCTTTCAAAGAACCAACTCTTCGTTTCATTGATTCTTTGTATTATTTTTTTAGTCTCCAGTGTGTTAATTTCTACTGTGATCCTTATAATTTCCTCCCTTATACAAGCTTTTGGTTTAGTCTGCTCTTTTTTGTCTAGAAGTTTGAGGTTCAATATTAAGTTGTTTATAGTGCTTGCTCTGTTTTCCTGATACGAGTATTTACTGCTATAAATTTCCCTCTTAAAGACTGCTTTCACTGTGTCCCACAAGTTCTAGTATGTTGTGTTGTGCACAAGCACCTGTCTGGCAAGCATGAGGTTATGAATTTGATCCCTGCTACCAAAAAAGAAAAAAAAAAAGTAATTTCCACGTGTTTATGAAGTTCTTGTGGTCTCTTTTGGCGTGGACTTCCAATTTCATTGCACTGTGGTCTGATAGTATGTATGGGATAATCTCAGTTCCTTTACACTTACTTAAGCATGTTCTTTGAGCCCAGGATATGGTCTGTTTTGGAGAATGTCTCATGTGTTGTTGAGAAGAATGTGTATTCTGATGTTGTGGGGTGAAACACTCTATAGACATTTACTAAGTCTATTTGATTTAGTTCTAACGTTTCTTTATTGATTTTGTTGTCTAGTTGATCTGTCTTTTTGTGACAGTGCGGTATTGAGATCTCCCAATACAATTGTATTAAGTCTTATTTGATTTTTCATGCCTATTAGTAATTGTTTTATATAGCTGGGTGCACTGGTATTTTTTGCATATATATTTATGATTGTTATCTCTTCCTCTTGGATTGTTCCTTTATGAGGGTATAGTGACCTTCTTTATCTTTCTTAATCAGTCTTGGCTTGAAATTCACTTTGTCTGCAAATAGAATAGCTATTTTCAGGTGTTTTTATAACAAATACATGTTTTATACAGCTTGATTTAAAAATTTACCTAGCAGATGAAACCCATCCCCTGCTGCAGAGCACTTACAGTATGCAGGCACTTAGGTCACTGAAGGTTGAGAATTGTAGCAGGCCTTTCCAGAGTTCACTGCTTATTTGTACCTTGTGGTGCTCTGTGCACAGGAGTGTTCCTCAGACCCTGGGCTGTTGCAGTGCCAGCCTCCACCAACAAAGCTCAGTCCGTGGAACACTGAAGACCAAGATGACTCTCAGAGATAGCGGGAGCATGGGAAGCCTCACAAGGAAGTGTTGCCCTTGGAAGTGTGAAAGCACACCAAGTTGGCTAGACAGGAACCCTGAGGTAACTGATAAAGAAAGGGAAGAAAATGGCTCCCCCAGAAATCAGCACATTTCCTTGCTGAACTGAGACTAGAGAGTGGCTTCTGAGTCACCTGGGCATTTCATTTCGTAGCCTGCACAGTGGCTGCTTTGATTTTGTTTTTCTGTATAGTTCTTAAATTTAAAAGCATATATACGGTGAGCTTGGTGGCACATGCTGCTAATTCTAGCACTTGGGAGGAAGAAACTGTTCAAGGATAGCTTGGACTACATAGTGAGTTTAAGTCCTGAACTTTATATCGAGATCCAGTTTCAAGAAACCAAAAATAAAATAAATAAAAATTAGAAAGCATGTATAATGCTTTATACTGCATGTATTAGTGTGATAAATTTTGTAATAAATTAAGAATGTCGACCTGTATTAATTTGAGTAAGAAATGCCCAAATGATTAGATTAGCATAGTTGTAAATGTACCTGAACAGATTTCCTGAGGTCAGAAGACCAACCCTGAGTATAAATGGCACCAACTAATAGACTCGTAGCCTGCGTGACATAGAAATGGGAACCAAGGAGTGTCTTCCAAGAAACTCCTGTCTTCACTTTTACCTTGGGCATCCCTTTCCTGGCTTTCAGTGCAGAGCCTTCAGCCTTCAGCCTTCAGCCTCCAGCCACTGACTTGAATGGGACTACAGTGAGCTCCAGGCCTTTGGCCTTCGACTGGATCTTTTGAACCTCCAATGTGCAGACAGCCCATTTCCACTGTTTTATACCTGACTACAGATAGCCACTGTAAGCCAACTTTATGAATCCTTATATATTCATGTAGCATATATTAAATTGGTTTCTCTGGTGAGCCCTGATGGATACATATGCTGATTTTTTAAAATCAAAAACAAAAACCCAGAGTAAAATTAGAATTAAAGGAAGCTGTTAAAATATCTTAAAATCCATTTGCCAAAAACACCAGCAACCATCAGACTAAACAGTCACATACCTAGCAGACTGAAAAGGAAGGCTTCTTATGCCTACTTCTTCTACATTGTTTTGGTGGTCATCAAATCTCAGCTAATGCAGAGATATGGGGAAACAAAGCAGAGTCAATATTAGGAAGCAAGCTACAATCATCTTTATTTGTGGGTAATAACATTTTGTACCTCAGATCCAAATGATGGCTTATTTAACTGTGAAAATTAAGTAAGCATCTTTGGTTTCATATGTGTAAAGAGAGGAGACATATATGCAAGATCAATGGCTTTTCTTTAGCAATATTTTTGTTTCAAAATATGAAAGAAGCCTCATTTATGATGAAAATAAATTGTTAAATATTAATACATTTTACAAGAAAGATATAAAACCTATATTAGGATCATAAATTCTATTTGGAAGAAATAACCAAGACCCTAATATAAAGAGAAACACACCCATTTCCTAGATAGAAGAACTGTATAAAGCTGGAGTTTCTTTTTTTTTTTTTTTTTTTTTTTTTTTTTGTTTGAGGCAGGTTTTCGCTATGCAGTTCAGGCTGACCTTGCGCCTTAAACTCACTTTGTAGCCCAGACTGGTCTCAAACTTGCAATATCCTCCTGCCTCAGCCTCCCAAGTGATGGGATTATAGGCATACACCACCATGCCTTGCTTAAACTGGAGTTTCTAAATCAATGTGTGAATATAATATAGTCTGGTCCAAACAACAGTGAGTGCTTTTTTTCTTACACTTACACTTGGATTTGAAAAGCCCAGGACATGGCTGAGTCACTGCAGAATTACTTAGAGACAGTCTAATCACCAACACTCCTCAAACTCTAATGAAATCAAAAGAGAATCAGTCATTCCTGGAAGAAAGTCATTCCTGATGCCCAAACTAGAGAAGGACTCTACCAACAAAGAAACAGTGTTTTTAATAAACATAGGTGTAAAAATCCTTAGTAAGATACTGGCAAACAGAATGCAGCAAATCATCAAAAAGATCATACATCATGACCATAGTATTCATTCCAAGGATTCCATAGTATTCATTCCAAGCTACAGTTCAACATATGCAAATCAATAAATGCAACACATCACACAAACAGAAGCAAGGTCAAAAAATCACATGATCATCTTAATAGATGCAAAAAAGCCTTTGACGTAATCCAACATCCATTATGATAAAAAAAGTTCTGAAGAAAATAGAAAATAATTGTAGAAGGTCTTTATTTCAGTCCGATAAAAGCCATCTATGATAAACCAATAGTCAATATCATATTAAATGGAGAGAACTATGCTAATCTATTCATTTGGGCATTTTTTTTTTATTTAAAGAAGAAAAAAAACAAAACAAAATAAAACAGAATAAAGGGTAGTGACAATACAGTATTTCAAGGAAAAAAGGAGGAGTACAACAGCAATAAAACCTAAGAAATTATTACTTGACTAATTACATACTGACTTCTTTGAAATAGTTGTTCTAATTACAAAGTTAAAACATGTAAAGTAGACATTCAATCAGTGAGACTGTTAACAGT
>PVJX010011197.1:0-20703 GCA_004027295.1 Dolichotis patagonum | reverse complement strand
GTTAAATACAACAAAACAGAGCAATGCGGATCACAAGAAAGCAATGTAAGACATAAATTTCAAAGCTAGACAATTGGAGATATTCACTCTCTATCACATTTGGGCATTTCTTACTCAAATTAACATAGGCTGACATTCTTAATTTATTACAAAATTTATCACACTAATACATGCAGTATAAAGCATTATACATGCTTTCTAATTTTTATTTTTATTTTTATATTTTTTTGTGTGCCGGGGATCAAACTCACGACCTCACGTTTGCCAAGCAGGCACTTATGCCACTGAGCTAAACCCCTGGTCCTCTGGTAGAGTTTTTGGGATCTCCTATATAAAGAATCATGTCATCTGCAAATAATGATAATTTGATTATTGCTTTTGTTATTCGCCTTTTTTTGGTGAGGGGGAAAAGACCTGGAATCAAACTTAGGGAAGCACTTATTCTGCTGAGCTATATCCCCAGTCCTTCTTTTCCAATCCATATCTCTTTTATTTCTTCTTGTTGTCTAATCACTCTGGCTAATATTTCAAGAACTATACTAAACAGGAGTGGAGATAGTAGACATTCTTGTCTTGTTGCATTGGTAGGAATGTGGGTGCATCTTGAAACCATCATGTTAAGTGAAATAAATTATATATACAAGCTTAAATATTGCATGGTTTCTCTTTCATGAGAAACCCAATATACAGTGATACCTCCATTCATGAATGCTTTTATTTCGAAACAGTTTAGTTCGTAAACAGAAGCATTTGGCAAAATTTTTTGTTTGTAAACTGTATATCAGGTGACAAAAGACTGTAGCCATTTTTCCCACATAAACATAAATAAAGTACAAAATAAAGACAGACAATAGGAAAAATAAAGCCTTGGGCTTGGAAATAATGATGCATTAGAAAGAGAAAAGTTCTGAGAGTGGCCAATAAATTTTTTTTTTTGTACTGGGAACTGAACTCAGGACCTCACACTTGCTAGGCAGGCACTATGGCACTGAGCTATATCCATGGCCCCAAGGCCAATAAATTTTTGAAAAAATACTAGTGTGAAAGGGCTGATCTTTGAAATATTAAGCCAGAGAGTGTAGTTCCCACATAATCACAGGTGACTGTTGTGTGCAGAGTAAATGTAAGTGGAAGAGGAGGGCCAGCAATGATCAAAGAGGATGGGGGGGAGGATTGATTTCATTGCTGGTGCTGCCTTTCTGGAGGCAAGAGCTGTCTTCCTCTCCAACATCTGTGAGCATCAGTTTCAGAAGAATCAAATCTCTTAAATATGCTTTTAGTTACAACAGTTGCTAAATTCAAGAGAATTTTCAAATAACCTTTGGGTGTTGTCTTCACAGGCAAGGTTGGAGACCTGGAAGCTGACAAGGAAAACACAGTGTTATGACTTGTGTCTAGATGTCCCCCAAAGCCTCATGCGGTCATAGGTGGAGCTGGGTGTGTGATGCTAGGATCGAGGATGTGAGGGTGGGAATGATTCACAGTGGGATGCTAGGGTTAAGAGTGTGAGTGCTGCCCACCCCAGCCTGGATAAGATACAAAAGACAGAAAGAGCTGCCGTGGTTCTTGCTTGTTGCTTGCTGCTTGCTGTCTTCTCTGTGATGTCCCTCTGCCATGCCACCCTGCCTTGGAGCCAGCCAACTATGAACTGAAACCTCTACAAACTGTGAGATACAATAACCCTTTTCTCCTTCAACTTTGGGTGTCAGGTATTTTATCTCAGCAACAAGAAAAGCAACTAAGACAGATAGGCACACAGACATGATTGGCAACCCAGACAGCCAGCCAGGCCACAGCTCTGTGGTGCGTGGCCCAGTGCATCTCAGCAGAAGACCTCTCCTTTAGACAGGGCTTGATAGCTGAGAAAAGTGAATAGAAATTCAGAGGAGAGCAAATGTAAATGGGCAATAAACATTATGTTCAACCTCTCTACAAGTATAGAAATGCAAATTTAAGTGAGGCATATTTCTCTTACCAGATTGGAAAAATTTTAAACTTCTTATAACACACATTCCTGATAAAAGATGTGGGGAAGTGGCACTTTCATGCATTGCTTGTAGGAGTGTGAATCGCTGTAACCTTTTTGAAAGTTATCTCTTGATATTTGTTATAATTAAACATACATCTTCTCTTTCATCCAATAATTTTAGATTGAATTTTGTTTGTATCTTTAAGTAAATCTATCTTAAAGAATTAAAGCATGTATATTTTGGCATATGAGGATGCCTGTTTACTTACACAGTCATACCTTGGAACTCAGCTTCTTTTTGAAACTTGTTAAATTTGGTACTGAATACATATTTTTTTATTTTTGAGATAGGGTCTCACTGTGTAGCTCAGGCTGGCTTCAAACTCATGGTGACCTCCTGCCTCAGGCTCCTGGGTGTTGAGATTACAGGCATGCACCACTGCAGACCAAGCAGGTGGCATAGCCAAGGCTGGTGCTACTGGCCAGAACACTGGTCTCTGCGCACTTGGTAGCCAGTGTTGCCCTTGCAGTGTTGCTCTTGCTACTCTTTCCTCCACCTTTTCACCTGTCTCTATTTGGGGGTCACTGCTAGCCCCCCAGTGATGGTTGGTGAGCTGTTCTCATTTAGGGTTTGCTGACATTGGGGACAATGCCGGGAACAAGTGACACAGGCCATTCTAGAGTCAAGAGACAGCTATACAGATGGCAATGTGGGGAAAGGGTTGCATGGACCTGGACACTGCTCTGACCCCAGACCAAAGCTGTTTTGTGCTTTGGGTGCCACACTGTGTTGCTGCAGTACACAGTGTTTGGCCACATATAGGAAACGTGTGCGTTTTAAATGGATTTCCATGCTTGGAAAAAATTGTTTACAGAAAGTATTTCTTTAAAAATATGTTTCAGGAGTAGACCCATGCCTGCAAGCAGAGAATCGACTCTCTGGGCCCTCTCTGACGACAACTGCAACCAAACCACAGAAGTCCCGGCCCACCAACTCCAGGGATGAGCGCTTCCGGTCAGGTAAGCTCACAGCCAAGACTGAGAGTTGGGCTGGCTAGACACGTGTATTCCTGCCACTGAGGCTATTGGTTAGTTTTTCTTTGTCAAAATGCTTGCTAAAGGAGCTATTTTCATTTAAGCAATGATTTACATCATCATTATATCATCATCATGTTGTTAAAATAAAAGAGTTTAGCTGGGCATGGTGGTGCACACCTATAATCCCAGTACTTAGGAGAATGAGGCAGGAGACTTGTTATAAGTTCAGGGCCAGCCTGAACTACATAGCAAGATCTTGTCTCACGAAAAAGAAGTTTAACCTTCACATAATCAGTCTGCGTAATGTGTTACATCTCTTACATGCTGGTTTTCTTAGAAGAAGCTTACAGAACTTGGGAGAAATCTTTCTCCGTAGGTATGTGTGTCCCTTTCTGCACTCTCTGTCCTTACCATTGACCTTTTATCTTTTTATCATTTTATCTATGTTCTCTTAGAGTTGAAATCAGTTATTTGGTCCCCCAATCTTGTTTCTATTCTGTGTTCTTTTGTATGTAACATGCTTAAGATCTTTCTCTTTGTCATTGTGCTGTGGACTAAATTGTGTATCCCCGGGATCATACGCTGAAGCTCGTAACCTCAAGGGGATGGTATTTGAAGTAGAGGCCTTTGGGAGGTGATTGAGGTTAGGTTAGGTTAGGTTAGGGTATGAGGGTATAGCCCTTGCTTTGGAGCTCTTATAAAGACCCTACTACATGGCCACCAGTTGAGGACACAGGGAAAAGGCAGCAGCTACAGCCAGGCAGAGAGCCCTCACCCAAAACTGACTGTGCTGGCACTGTGGTTTTGGGTTTCTAGCCTCTAGAATGTTGAGAAAGTCAGTTTCTTTTGTTTAAGTCCAGTCTTTGGTGCTTCGTGCCAGCAGTCCGAACCAACTAAGACACGTTGGTTTTGAGTGGTTTGTTTTTGATGTGCCTAGTGGTGTTTGTTTCTTGTGCTTTCGGTTTTTTAAGTTTCTTAAATATTTTGATGTATATTGTCTAGATTTTTAGTATTGGGTTATTTTATCTGTAGTGTTATTTTTTAAGATAGCAATAAAGTTCAAAGTATGTGGTTACAGTGACTTGCATGTCTTATGTGGAGTCTCTGACTTTCTTTCTCTTGCTTCTGAGCACCTTCCAATATGAGGACTTTCAGCTGAGTCCCCAGGTAGGAATGCTTTATAAATCCTGTATTTTTGAGACTATTTTTGTTAAACTTTCAAGTTTACACAATACTTTTCCTGGGTAGTAAAAATTCTAGCTTTGGCCCTTTTTTCTATACCATATTGTCTCCTTGTACCTGTTGTTACTCCTAAGTATTGACCATGCTCGTTCAGGGAGACTTGCCTTTCCTCTCTACAAGCTTTCAGAGTTGTCTTCTTGTCTTCGTTGCTCATAAATTTTATTTTAATGCACCTAGGTTTGAATTTTTCATTGTTTGATTAATAAATCTATAAACCATGTGAATGTCAGGTTTTTAAATATTTAAAAAACTTTCTATTGGAGAAGAATTTAAATAATATACAAAATGTGTATCATATAATACCTTCAGGACCATTGTTAAGTGCTCAGCCATGAACTCACCTACATTCCACCCATTAACTCCCTTCCCATATGGTTTGGTTTGGTTTTATTTTATTTTATTTGGACCAGGAGTCAAACTTATAACCTCGTGCTTAACAGGCAAGTGCTTGAGCCACTGAGCTAAATCCCCAGCCCTACCATATGAGTTTGAAGCAAACCTTAATTAAGTTGAGTCATTTAGATGTCATAATATTCTTGGTCTCTGTATTTGAAAAGAATGTACAGTAGTCCCCCTACCCCCCTGTCCTCAGGAGTTTCATTGGGATTCCATTGCAAGACCCCCAGTGGTTGTCTGAAACTGTGGAAAGCACTGCCCCTGTGCGCATTGTTTGTTACTGTACAGACACACACATATTTAATATCATTCACACCTTAACTCAGCACTTACCATGCATGATGGCTATAACTTTCATAGTTTGAAGTGTGACAATAAACTTTACAAATTTCTTTTTTCCTTTTCACCATTTCAGAGTTAGAAGAGAGATTCTTAGGGTAGATCTTAGTAACCTTAGCACATGTTCCCATTTAATGTTCTGGTGGTGCTGGGGATTCACCAGGACTCTGTGCATACTAGGCAAGTGCTCTGCTGCTGAGCTATACCCTCAGTCCTTTTTATTTTTGAAACAGCATCTTGCTAAGCACGCATGCTGGCCTTGAACTTACGATCTTCATATCTCAGCCTCTGAATAGTTGAGTTTACAGAACATCATACATGACTGATACATACTTTTTAAAGGAAAAAATAGCATATTTATTAAGTAATGTATTCCACTAAGATTCGGGATGCAAGATTTGTCTGCATTTGTGTTGTTTTTCCCTCTCGATATCTAGGTCACTAGGGGTGTTGTGATCAGACCGTCATGTGCCCTTCCTTTGCTGAATCAAACATGACTTAGAAAATCCTCATTGTGACAGTCCCTTCACCACCATCAACACTGTGCTGAGACAGTTGGAGGCTTTTTATGGAATTCTTTATCTGCAGCAGGTGTTTCTGGAGGAACAGGCTGAGTAGTCTTACTCCACTATTTAAAAGTCTTTTGGGGTAGTGTAAGCTGGTAACTGAACATGGGCTTGTCTGTGTCACTATTTTTGATTTGGTGAGGTTATTATTGATTGATTGATGGATTGATTGGTTGTTTTGAGACAGGGTTTTGCTATGGAGTTCAGGCTGGTTTTGAACTCACTTTGTAATCTAGATTGACCTCAAACTCGCAGTGATCCTCTTAGCCTCCTGAGTTCTGGGATTACAGGTGTGTGCCACCGTGGCCAGCTGTTGTAATGTATAGCTGTGGAAATATTTCCTGGTTCTGAAGTCAGATCTATAAATAATCGGAAGTTTAAAGAGTCTGGGGCAAACATGTAGGAATGAAATGGTAGGCAGAACTTCTGCATCTTTTACATTCAGTGAAAATATGAATCTGAATTTTGTGTCATAACCAATCTGTAAAAACATTTCAACTGCTATTCTTTCTTGTAGATGTCCACACTGAGGCTGTGCAAGCAGCTTTAGCCAAATACAAGGAGAGGAAGATGCCTATGCCTTCGAAAAGACGTTCTGTCATTGTGCATTCATCTGTGGAGACCTACACCCCTCCAGGTATAGAGAAAGGTGTGGGACTCAGACCAGTGGACATAGTGCATGTTCCCACTAATGTGGGGTATCTTTCCCACTGCAGTAGGATTTAGAAAATTTGGAGATGAAATATATATGTGTGTGTGCAAATTCCTCACCTAGAAATCTGTAGCATACACAGGTGCTTACCCCAATGGATACTTGCATTTTGTGGCACTTTTTGTGTGTGAAATTCTAATGCCTATATTGATATTGATAAAGATTTTTTTTTAACTAAGATACTGCTTATGTCTTTCATTAAAGAGAAGAATTGAAAATAAGTACTCAGGAATAATAAAGCTTCCTAAGTTAAGACTTATAAAATTATCCTCATCTTACCCCTATTTTTAGCATGTTGATATCAGGATTTATGTGGGATACTATAAGTCTGGATGTTTTGGGGTATATTTTGTGGTTTTGTTGTTGTAACCATTAGAAATGAGAACTTGTGCTTGGACTGAGTTGTCGGGGTGTAGTGGCTTCACATGCATGAGCTCCAGAGCTGCTCCTCATAATTCTAAAAAACCAAAAATGGCAACACTCATTTTTGGCTTGATGCATTTACAGTGGTTACATAGTAAGCACCAAACATACCAGATTCACAAAATAATTTCATGCTCTCGATAATGCCTCTTTACTTGGAAAAAAGTTTAGTGTTAAAGAAATGTTAGAAAGGGCTGCCAAATTATTGTTTTTGTTAAATAATGCTATGGACATTATCCAGTTCTAAAAACTTCTTTTCATAATTATAAAACTCATAATAAAATGCAGTTAGTCGTGCTGGATCTTCTGGCATATGTATGTAACCCTAGTACTTTGGGAGGCTGAGGTAGGAGGATCCCAAGTAAAATCCCAGCATGGGCAACTTAGTAACTTAGTAAAATCCTATCTCAAAATAAAAAAGAAAGGGCTGGAATTGTGGCTATGTGCAAAGACCCTGGGTTTAATCCCTAGTAACCTGAAAAAACAAATGCAGTTATACTGACTCAATAGAGCCTAAGTTCAGCTGCTGACTGAGGGAAGCATAGTTTTGGAGAAAGGATTCTTTCTAAAGGTGATTCACCTGTTTCCCTAAGCGGACCCCAGAAACAAGCTTCTGCCTGGTCGGTACCCTGCTGGGTGTGGTTTTGGCTGTGTGGGTATGCAGCGGAAGAGCATATCACTGTCAGGGTGTCCTCTGTTCAGAGGTGCAAGGCTCTCTTCACCTCTGGTGTGCAGTTCCTGTGGCCAAGGCCTCTCTGGGAAGTTGAGTCTCCTGGGCACACTTCCCTGCAGTTGAGCTTTTGCCTGACCTTGTAGGTCCAGGTGACCCAAGGTGCTCACTTGCTCACTTGGGTGACGGGGTCGCCCCTCTTGACTCATCCCGACATCATGCCTGTCATCATTATTTTAATCACAGACACGTCATCTGCCTCAGAAGATGAGGGCTCTTTACGGCGACCCGGGCGACTTACCTCCACTCCGCTCCAGAGCCATGCCGGTGTCGAGCCCTGGCTCGACCGGGTTGTTCAGGGCTCGTCCACCTCATCCTCTGCATCTTCCACCTCATCTCACCCGGGAGGGAGACCCAACGCCGCTCCCAGTGCCGCCGCCGCACTCGCAGGCCTCGCGGCCCACGCCCACATAGGTCAGTAACAGCTGCCCTGGCCAGCAGGACAAGGTCCGACCCTGCTCTGCCAAGGGACCGAGGTTTGAGGCCTGATGTCACGTGTTGGCTGGTTCTGAACTTTGGATCACCATACCCCTCAGCAGTGGAGAAATATTTTTAATGTGCCATCCATGTTCAGTCTTTAAAACTAGTAGCATGTAGGCCCAGTGCTGACTGCACTTCCACCCACTTCACATCTGGAAGGGCCTGTGGTAACAGGCAGTTCTGTGCTTCTGGCTCTGGCAGCCCAACTCATGCAGGCCTAGGCTAGGGTGTGTGGTGTGTTGATGGCTCCTGGCCCCTCCTGCTCTTGAGTCAGTGGGCAACACTGCAGCTGCTGGTGGTCGTGACACTGCCCTTGGCTGGCTTCCTGTCATCAGTCTTACCTTTTGGCTACAGGGCCATATATGGTCGCAACACCTGGGTGAGTCCTAAGCTAGGGCCTGGGGCTACAGCTAGGCCCAGCTGTCTTCCTCCAGATACCTGTCAACTGGAAAACACGGTGTCAGGCAAAGCTCTCATAAAGATGTGTGAATCTTTTCTAAATCATGCAGCCCTTTGGATTGCATTAATCTTAGGAAAAACAAAAAGCAAACAACAAAAAACCCCACAACCTTCCCTCATTTGAAACCCTGTTTGTAAACAGAAACAGTGGTGTGGTTAGCTGGGTAGGGCTGGTATGTGAAATCTGGGTACATTTCCTGCCCTAGTACCTTGAGGTACAGACAGCATGGTTGGAAACTCATCTTTATCCTTCATTTTTCTAGTCGCAGAAGACAAAAAGCCAGGTGATAACTATTTCCTGAGATCACATGGCTGTTTAGTGGGGAAGCCAGGGTTGACACTGTTTTCTGGGTCCCTCCGCATTGAGTTGGGGAGTGCTTGCAGGGTGATGGGTGGTGTGACCCCCACGGGCCACTCCAGTGCATCAGTCTCACATGTGGACATGGTTAGGGTGAGTAGGGGTTTCAGGTGGCCTACAGCTTCTGTCCCTGTACCTTGTACATGCACATCTATGTTGCTTTTTGTGTTTTATGTTGGAGTTGGTACATGCTATGTGCATATTTCTGTTGGACATGTACCTTTCTGCCACAGTGTAAGTCAGGTGGGGCTTCATGGTGCTTCATCTGTACGCATGCTGTCCCACACACAGAGCACCTGCACAACCTGTGTAGGCAACAGGAGCCAGTGCCATTGGAAAACAGCCCGCCTTGTGCTTGGTGTCCTGTGTGTGGCTACCTCTTCTTAAGAAGATTGACAGACAGCTTGAAGACAGCCTTGGCACTGTATTTTCCTCTCTGTTATCTGGAGATAAACATTATTGAAACACAGTTAAAGCTCACATGAGAGAAGCAGTGGCCACTGAGCGTTGCATTGTGTCTTCTCCCTAAAGTTCTTCTCAGTGACACAGTGACATGGTGGGGGGTGCAGCATGCTACTACAGATCCTCAGTGACCCCTGGGTGTTTCCATTCTTCTAAACTGACTGTCATTACTGGTAATGTGGGTTCGTTTCCCACACTGATGGATGACCTCTCTGTGTCTTTCAGATGTGTCCTCCTTTCCCATTTGCGTGGCCTCACATAGACATGTTATGATTAATTCTAGTACATTTAAAAAATGTCTCAATTTGGACTTGAATGCCTTCCTGCAGATTGTAATTCTTATATACCATTTATAGGACATACTTGACTTGAATTTCTAAATCTTGAAATATAGGTAGAGTTTCTTTAATCTGAAAATCAGGAATCTAAAATCTGAATGAAACTTCAGGTGTCATGTTGGAGCAATTTAGATTTCTTTTGGAGTTTTAGATTAGGAATGCTCAGCGACGAACCAATGTTCCCAAATCCAAAAAAATTGTTGTCTGAAATGTGCTGATCCCAACCACTTTAGATAGACATAATTGCCCTGTGCTCATTTTCCCTATTCTTCTTGTAAAATCACTCTTTACTTGAGTTTCTAACATTAGATAATTCTTTAGTTTGAACTAAGGAAGGAAATACGCAGAGTGGTTTAAGTAAGAAACTCGAGGTAGAATATAAGGTAAAGGTAATTTAAAAATTAGTTTCTGTTTTGGATTAAGGAAATCAAATACATTCAACGTTTTGATACAAATATAAATACCTATGCTTAAAAGAAGTTAAACTTTTAGTTATAGTAATTAATTTTTGAGTGTACTTTTTAATGCAGGTATTTAAAATGCTTTGTAGTATAAAAATTGCCATGTTTACCTTTATTTTTTTCCACCTGTACTTTTTATATTATTTATTTTTGCTAGACTTGAGAGCTTGAGGAAATTTCTTTCTTAAACTGAAGGAAGCTCCTGGTAGACATACTTTATAATGCTAATTTGCTTAATATTAAGCTCTTTCACAAGTTGTGGAAATTAGGTCAGTAAAGCTTCATGTTTTTCTGAAAGGCATATACTTCAGCTTTCTATATATGTGAAAAATTCTTACTTTGCATTATAGCTAGTTTAATAAAATAATAGATGAGCAGAATTTAAGTGTGTAGAATAGTGATGGCAAACAATTTAGAGTCCAGTGCCCAAACTGCAACTCAAAACCCACTTACCTATTTAATGCAAAATGCCAGCACTACAGTTAAACGTGAATAGTGAGGTTTTAGTTTAGAAAAAAATAGCTCATACGTTAACATCTTTTGTCGTAAAAGAAAAACATCATGCATGTCAGAGGTTTCGCCACCCCTGCTTTGGAGTGTTAAGAGGTCAGGGCAAGACTGGCAGTACCTCTGCTGAAATAATAAGCAGAGTCCAGTCTTCACCTAGGAAAGGCTACTGTGGATTTTCCTAGGTGGACAAGTATCTTTGTATTTGGTGGGTAGCATGGGGTCCTGATCTGTGTTCCTGCACACTGCCTTTCCATGTGGCAGGCCCAAGTGCACTGATAATTCCTGCAGTCAACCAGTATTCAGAAGAAGAGATAAACGTGCTGTACTGTGAAACTAAGCACAAAAATGTAGATTGAAGCAATGGAAGGACCAGTCCAAAAATGGGCATCTGGATGGATACACAGTTGTTAGATAAAGAAATATAAATGGCAAATAAATAAACAATGTTCAGCATCACTGGTCATTTGATAAATGCAAATTAAAATGACACTAAGATGCTAACTCACTCCAGAAAGAATGGCTGTCATCAAGAAATCAATGAGTAACAAATGCTGGAGGGGATGTGGGGAAAAAGGAGCCTTTCTGCACTGTTGGTAGGAGTGTAGACTGGTCCAGCCACCCAGGAAATCAGTGTGGAGATTCCTCAGAAAGCTAGGATTAGAGGTTCCATTTGACCCAGGTATTTCCCCTTTGGGTATTTTCCCAGAAGAACTGAAAACATACTATAGCAATATATGTGCACCCATGTTTACAGCTGCACAATTATTGTAATAATGAGATCTTGGGAACAACCTAAATGCCCATCAACTGAGGAATCCATAAAAAAGATGTGGTATTTTTATACAATGGAGTAGTACTTAGCCATAAAGAAGGATAATCTCGAGGCTTTCATAGGTAAATGAATGCAGCTAGAGACCATACTCTTAAGTGAAATAAAACAGACTCACAATGTGTAAACACTGAATTGTCTTGCTAGTGTAAGAAATTGAAAGTAAATAAGATCCAATATAGTATAGTATCACTATATAGTAGATACAGTGAAAGGGAAAGAAACTCCTCAAAGGGAAACCATATTGTTTGATCAATTTTGCATGCCTATATCTGGTAAGCTGAGCAACTATTTTAAAGATAATAATATATAATGTAACAACCATTGTTAAATTCCTATCTTATTTTGAAATCCTGTATCACTATTTTGTTGTTGTTCAGCTTTTGGTTTTTTGTTTGTTTTTTTTTTGCTTGATTGCTAATTTTTCTGTGCTTTTTTTCCGCTTTAAAATAAAAGAAACAATGGAAGGAATACTTTTAATCATTTTTATATCTTACATAGTCTTATTAATCTTACTTTTTTTCGTTTGCTTGTTTGGTTTGGTTTTTTGAGACAAGGTTTCACTATGTGGTTGAGGCTGGTCTGGAACTCACAGTGTAGCCCAGGTTGGTCTTGAACTTGCAGTGATCCTCCTGCCTTAGCCTCCCAAGTGTCTCGAGGTCACAGGCCAGCACCACCATGCCAGGCTTATTAATCTTACTTTGAGAAGTTGATTGTGTTTTCCGTACTGCAGGTGGGTTTTTTGTTTGTTTGTTTGTCCTTTTTAGGTAGGTGTCTCACTATGTTGCCCAGGCAGGCCTCCAGCTTATGATATTCCTGCTTCAGCTGTCTGAGTTGTTGGTATCACAAGGATGTGCAACTGCATCTGCCTCATCACTGTAACATTTTTTAAATGGCACTGGGAATCGGTTTAATTTTTGTAATTTTATTCTTTGAGGCCTGCAAATGTGGTGTCTTTGTGACATCCAGCATACTTTTTAGAAGATTGGTGGCAATTTATACAAGTCTTGCTTTTATTTGATAATGTTCCAAAGACACTTGATTCAGATTTGTTTCTGCTCTCTTGAGGGAGAATTTCTAACTAAAATCTTGTCAGACTGGGCATGGTGTTATACACCTGTAATCCCTAGCCTGGGCAACTCAGTGACTTAGCTAAGAAAATAACAAAACAACAATAACAAAATTCTGTCTCAAAGTAACAAAAAAAAAAATATTTTAGAAAGGGCTGAGCATATAGCTGAGTGAAAATGCTCTGGATTCTATCCCTAGTACCACAACTAGTCAGTCAGTCCTTTAGTCAACGGATGATCTTGCCAGGCTGTTGTGGCGACAGCCTCTGTGCTGTGGTCAGCGGTGGTGAGTCTGGACCCCTTTGAGAATTGAGTCCCCTGCCTCCCTTCATCTCCACACACGTCTTGCTGAACCTTTGGTCAGCCAGGAAGACAACACTAACGAGGGCAACACATTCACCTGCTTAACATTCAGCTAGTAACTCCATACAAGGGGAATTTGAACAACCACTGAACACTTACTTGATATAACAGCCACTTTCCTGGATTTGTTTTTCAAAAGCAGATGTACACTCTGCCCCTCCTGATGTCACCACCGGCATTGTGCAGCACTCGCACTATGAGCGACCACAAGTGGCCTCTGTGAGAGGTGTCCCTCGGGGGTTCAGTGGCAGTGTCCTGGAAACGGCAGATGGTGAGCATCCCTCTCTTCTCCTTTTGAAACAGCAGAGCACAAGTTTTCTGTTTGGGTATTGAAATCAGCTTTGTGTGTTCCCTTTAACAACCCTATAAGCAGCCATCCATTGTAACCCATGAGCATGTGAAAGGAAACTAGTGTGTGCAGTGGATGTTATCACAGAAAGCATGGAATGCAGAGATAATTGGAAATACCTATGGAGTTGGTCAGTCAAGGGAGGGAGGAACTACAGATCTAGACTGGGTGCAAAAGGAGTTGGACCTACAGCTTCGGCAGTATTGAGCAGCCGTGGCAAGCTTGTGCCTTCAGATGCAATGCTACGGACAGAGCAAGCCTCAGGCCATCAGGGTGCCTTGGCCCTCATTCTAGTCACCTGTAAGGTTGGTGCTGCAGCAGCAGGGCTTCCCTGTGCAGGTTCAGAGGTGCTGGAGAACTTCCAAATGCCCTCGTTTATAGTCTGCGTGACCCCACCCAGCCCTCCCTTGGGGAGCTTCTTTCACATGTCAGCCTAGTGCCTCTCCTCAGTATGCCCTCCTCCAAGCCATGAGATTCTTTGCCTAACCCAGGATTACAAAAATTTTTTCCCAGATTTTTGTACTTGTAAGTTTTACATTTAAATGTGTAGTTCATTCTAATTTTAGCAAATGTATGAGGTATGAGTAAAAGTTAATATTTCGGTTTATGGCTATCTAGTTATTCTAACATGACTTACTGTAAGGAGCATTCCTCCCACCTAGTTTTACTGGCATCTTTAAGAAAATCTGTGGACCAGTTATGTGGGGCTATTTCTTTCATTCTTGGCCATTGCTCTCATTCTTATCTGTATACCAATGACTTATGCAGCCACGATTGCTGTGGTTTTATAGAAGTGTCCGAAGTTGTCTAGTTTTAAGTCCTCTGTGTCTCCTTTTTTTTAAAATCGGTACCGGGGATCGAACTCACGACCACATGCTTGCAAGGCAGGTGCTTTCGCAGCTGAGCTAAATCCCCAGCATGTCTCCTTTTAAAAAAGTGCTTTGGCTATTCTAGCTCCTTCACATTTATTTTATAAAAATCCATTTGTCATTTCTCTGAAAAAACTCCTGCTGGGATTTTGACTGACACGTCACTGCATCTCCACATCAACTTGAAGAAATTCCAGACAATGAACATAGCAGATTTCCATTCACTTAAATCTTTGAAAAAAATCTGAGTAGTGTTCACAAGTGGTTTGTAGCTTTCAACAGAGTTGTTACATATAATTTGTTAAAATTATCCCAGAATGTGTTATAGATTTGATAGAGTATTTGATAGAGTATGTAAAGAGTATTAAGTTTTGTTAGGTACAGAAATGTAATTGTTGTATTACTGATCTTACATTTGTTCTAGTAGCTTTTCTTTTGATAGAATCCTCAAGATTTTCTAATGTATGATTACATTAGTTATGAATGAAACAGCCTTATTTTTTTTTCTAAATTTTATGTCTTTATTTTTCTTGCTTTATTTTACTGTCTGGAACTTCTGATACTGTGTTGGTTAGAAATGTTGCGTATGGATATTCTTGCCTTGTTTCTAGTTTTTAAAAAAGTATTCAGTTTTCCATTTTCAATTGTGATATTTATTCTATATAGGTTTATTATTATCATTCAGCAGATTGATAAATTCTCTTTCCTTTAGTTTTCTGAAAGTTTTATCATTTTTATAAAAAATTTTGTTTGAGGTTTTGGGAATTGAACCCAATGTCTTTGCACTAAGCTACATCCCCAGCTCTTTAAAAATAATTTTTTGTTTGTTTTGTTTTGTTTTGAGACAGGATCTTGCTAAGTTGCAAATTAGTCCAGGCTGGGCTTGAATTTGTGGTCCTCCTGGCTTAACTTTCCAGAGTGCTGGGATTATAGGCATACCACCATGCCCAGCGAAATTATTTTGTTATTTAGTGAAAAGATCATTTATTTTATTTTGTAGTCCTTTTTTTTTAATATAGTAAATTACACTGCTTTCTTTTTTCTAAATTTTATTGCAGTAAAATACTGTGCTAATTTTATTGTGGTTAATTTAATTCTTTTTTTTTTTTTTTTCAGACAGGGTCTCACTATATAGTTCAAACTGACCTTAAACTCACTGTGTAACCCTCACGTTGTCTTCAAACTCGTGATGATCCTCTTACCTCACCTTTTAAGTGCTGGGGTTATAGGCCTGTACCACCAGGCCTGGCATAATTTAATTCTTTTTTGATGCTGTTGTAAATGGAATTGTTTTTATAATTTCCATTTCAGATTATTCATTCTCAGTGTATAGGCATACTGACTTTGTCTTGCTACTTTGTTGAGTTCATGTATTAGTTCTAACAGTTGGAGGGGGCTGTCTGTAGGGTTTCATACAATCTGCAGACAGATAATTTGCCTCTTTGCGGCATGAGTCTTTACTCTTCTTGCCCAGTTTCTCTAGCTAGAACTCCTCTACTGTGCTGAATGAAATGGCAAGAATGGGCACCCTTGCTTTTTGCCTCAGTCTTTCCTCCTTTCTTTTTAGCTTGTTCATCTAGCAAGAAGGTTATTGAATTGTATAACCACTTTGACAAAAGTGGCTTTTGGTTTGTTTTTTGTTTTTCTCCTGTCATGCAAGTTTATACTCTTGTATTTTCTTTCTTTCTTTCTTTCTTTCTTTCTTTCTTTCTTTCTTTCTTTCTTTCTTTCTTTCTTTCTTTCTTTTTCTCTCTCTCTCTTTCTTTCTCTTTCTTTCTTTCTTTCTTTCTTTCTTTCTTTCTTTCTTTCTTTCTTTCTTTCTTTCTTTCTTTCGATTGAATTTATGACCTCACATGTTAAGCTAAATCCCCAGCCCCTCTTGTATTAGTTCTTAACTCCTACTTACTTTGGGTAGTTATGCTGTTCTCCTAGTTTCTTAGGGTGACTTCACTTGCAAGTTCAGACCATTCTTGTTTCCTTAGCACTGGAGCTTTGACCCCCTTCTCAGTGCACTGCACACATTTTTACATGTTGTCTTCTCATTTTCAACTTTCCGTCCCAGATGTGTTCTATCTTCCTATGCCACCAGTTTTGCTCTATCTTTTATTGATTTTTTTTTTTTTTTTTTTTTTTTTTTTTTTTTTTTTTTTTTTTTTTTGTGTACTGGGGATCGAACTCAGGACCTTGCACTTGCCAGGCAGGTGCTTATACTGCTGAGCTAAGTCCCCAGCCCCCATCTTTTATTTAGAAGTACGCTGGTTAATATCAACAAATTTCCAAATACAGCATCCAGTGTTTCCTATATACAAGTGCTGCAGCCACTCTGAAGCCACTCTGAAGTGGCTGAAGTGAAGCCACCCCTGTGAAGCAGGGGAAGGAAAAGGCTGAGGAGTGAGGCACAAGCCCAGGGTCTGGCTGGATGCCCTGACTCCAGGCTGCTGTGCTCCTTGCACAGGGTGGAGAGAACAGCAGTCAGACCTTTAGCTCTTTCCAGTTTATAGTGTTATGGGTGAAGAGATTTGAAAAAAAAATTCAGTACTGGGGATTGAACTCAGGGCCTCACATATGCTGGGCCAGTGGTTTGCCTCTGAGATGCAGCTCAACCTTGAAGTTATATTAGACAGGTGTTGGTATAGAGCAAGTAGCAAAGGTGCTGCAGTTGGTGGGAGCAAGAGTTCTTGCTGTGGGAGAAGGAATGCTCAGACATGAGTGAGGAGAGGCAAGATTTGATGTCTTCGATGAACACAGGTGTCTGAGTGCACACGGGTACTGTTTGTGAGAACATGTCGCCCACAGATGTACACGTGGACCTTGTACTTGCTGTCGTCCTGTGTGCAGAAAGCTGCCGAGATGCTGCGGGGCTGTGTGTACCCCAGTGCCTGCACCTTGCTCCCTAGCACCCTCCCTGGAGAACCAGGGTTCGTGGCAGCACTGCCAGCTCTGTGGGAGAGCACAGGGTGGGTCCTAGCTGACTTCTGGCCAACTCTTCTGGGCAACGCTCCACAGGGCTGCTGTCACCCCCAGCACTGTGTCTACTTTGCATGTTTTGGGCAGCATGCTGAGAGCTCACTGGGGCAAGTTCTGGCCATCTTTCTGGTTGACTTTTTGTCTCTCAGAACAGAATGGTGTTTCTTAATAACTACTGAGGTAGTTACTAAGAGGTTTTACTTTGTATGGATTATATCTCCTGATATTTGCCATATTAGAAATTAAAACTTAAAATTTTTTAAAATTATTAGTTCCCCTAAAAATGAACTCATTACATGTTAACATAAATCTCACATACTTATGAAAAAAGTTTTCCAAAGATCTCTCTTATGACTAGCTAATCAAAGCACCTGGGTTCCCACATGTGGTTCATATGTCTGTGGCAGCATCACATGTGTGTGCTTAGAGATCAAAAAATGCAAATGATGTCTTCATACTACAGTGGAATGGTCCTGACCTCAGGAAACTTGGAAAGGCGCCAGGCTTCTCTGGGTCACTTTGGAAACTGCTAGCTTAGAACCAGACCTGTCTTAGAAGGCATTAAGAAGATATATGTCAATGAACTGAGTGATGCCTGGCACACTCTTCTGTGGGTGTGATTTGTTTTGACCTCAGTCCTTCCTGTTCCCCTGTGACAGGTGTCCCTGTGAGCAGCAGAGTGTCCTCCAAAATCCAGCAGCTTTTAAATACCCTGAAGAGGCCAAAGCGCCCTCCTCTGAAGGAGTTCTTCGTGGATGATTTTGAGGAATTATTGGAAGGTAGAGTTCTCTGACTTCAGCTTCTGTATTTGTGTGACCTGGGTGGCCATGAATAGAAATGCAGGCAAGTGTGCATCGGATGTGAGTTACAGCTGTTATGTTGGAACACAGTAGAATACTTTCTCTCTGCTGAGACTCTGTGGTTGCCTTTTGTGATGGTGACTGTAGAATCACATGTGCCTGCTTTGTTTCAGTGGGTAGAATGTGCATGGCTGAGGTGAAAGTGACGTAGCATTTTTCTGTGCATCTGGTCCAGTGCTTAGTACAGGGGGATTGAAAATTTTGGTCAGTGTTTAAATTTTTAAAAACTTATTACTGTAAATGACACATTGCCCAAAACAATGGACAACTTCTGACTCTTCCCCAAAGTCAAAATGACCATGAAAGGTAAATGTTTTGAATTGATTCACCACATCAAGGCAGCCACAGGAGTGCAATCAAAGAGACTCAGAAAAGAGGACTTCAGAACTGTTTTAGAAAGTGGTGAGAACAGTGGAATATTTTCAAAGTAAGGGAGGAGAGTATTTTGAAGTGAATTAATGATGATGTGTCTTTTATGGTAACGCATGTAAAAAAAAATCTGAACATTGACCATATTTCGTGATTGCAGCTTATACTCTATAAAATTGCCTCTGTTTCATTTAATTTACATTATTTAAATTTTTATTTAAACTTAAATCTGAAGGGCTTATCTTCCCTTTTTTGTTTTGTTTTTGATTTTGAGACAGGGTCTTACTATGTAATTTTGTCTGGTTTTGAACTCACTATGTGGCCTAAGCTGGCCTTGAACTTGTAGCAGTCCTCTTGCCTCAGCCTCCTGAGTGCCACCATGACTAGCTCTCTTGATTTTATATTTATTATTATTATTATAATTGTCTTTTTGAGACAGGGTCTCAATTCAGACTGACCTTGAGCTCATTTTGTAGCACATGCTGGTCTTGAACTTGCAGTGGTCCTCTTGCCTCAGCCTCCCAAGTGCTGGGATTACAGGCTTGCACCACCACGCCTGGCTCCTCTTGGTTTTAAAATATTCAATATTCAGGTAAATTTGGCTCCTTAGAATTATAACCTCTTATTTATGAATGGAAGGTATATTTAGAAAACAGGAATATAGATTTACATTTTTAAAAGACTATTAATGAGAGGCAGACAGGATCACAAGGCCCAGACAATGCTGGCCAGCCTGTGAGGGCTGCTGGCCCTTGAGCACCAGCTCTCCTTGCTTTTGGAGACAGCCATTGTTCTTCCCCTCAGATGCAGTGCCAGGTGTTTGGGGCTTGAGCTGAAGTGGCTGTGCTTGCCTCAGTCCTGCACTCTGTTCCTTGGTATACCCTGTGTCTTGGGGGTGTCTCCCAGGGTTGTGGGTAGTTTTTACTATCATTTGAAAACCATCACTGTCTATGGCTGAATCTTTTAGTCTTCTGGTTAATTGGTCTGTTGCTATAATAATGATAAAGAAATCTAAACAAATAATTGTAAGTTATTCATAGTTTTTAAAACAAAATTATAAAATGTGAATACTTAAGAACAGAATTTGTGCATGGCATGGTGAAATACTGACTTTTTAAATTTTGATTTTGCTTATAGTTCAGCAACCAGATCCAAATCAGCCAAAGCCTGAGGGAAGTCAGATGGTGGTGCTGAAAGGAGAGCCCCTGGCAGTGGGGATCCCCTGGCCTCCATCCCTGCTGGCTGCCCTACAGCGATGGGGCACCACTCAACCCAAAGCCCCCTGTCTGACTGCGCTGGACACGGCAGGGAAGCCCATCTACACCCTCACCTATGGCAAGTGTTCACAGAAAGCTGTGCTTTCTCTCAGCTGAAAACTATTACAGAGCAACACAGCATGGCTGTATAGTGCATGCGTGTTATAAAGCTCCTTCCAAAAAGTCAGCACAGCTGCCAGGGTGCCAGAGACCCACAGCATGCAGCCACCTGCAGACTTTCTTCTGAGTATTGGAGGGTTTAGTGTTTGTGTGTGTTCTGAACAATGTAATTCAGTTCCCTGTGATTTTGAACTTTGTGCAAATGGAATTATACAGCAGTAGTTTTTGTGTTTGGTGTCTTTTGGTTCCTGATGGTGTTTTTATGTAACAACTTGTATGCACATGTGCAGCTTGATTCCTTTGCAGAGTGAATGTGCCCTGAGGGCAGGGAAGCCATTGCCCCTCATTGACTGCTGGCTTTCTAAGTGTTCTGTGAGTCAGATTGCATAAAAGGCATTCTTTAAGTTTGCACTTTTTTGCCAAGCATGGTACTCATCCATAATGCTGTATGAAGGGGTGGTTTATTCTCATTGCTGAATATTATTGTGTTTGCTGGATACATCAGGTTGTTTCCCATCTGGGGTTATCTTGTTTACTTTTACTTTTCTTTCATTGCTGGGACAAAATATTGGACACTCAAAATGAAGGAAAAGTTTATTTAGCTTAAAGTTTTTGGAGGTTTCAGTCCATAATCAGCTGGTTCCAAGGCACCAGGGCAACACTTCAAGGCAGTAGCCAAAGCAAAAAGGCGGGGGAAAAAAGGCTTTTCCTCCCTTATAGTGTGTGTATGCCACCCCACCCCCACCGCTCAGGGCATATGTAGCACTCATAAAATCTCTTTACCTTCCTTTGCACAGGATGAGGATATTTACAAAGTAAGAAGCCTGGCTCCCTGCTAAGTCTCTCAGTTGAACTTGTACATTTCTCAGTTTGACACAATGTATCAACCATAATAACAAGGGTGCACAATGTTCTAATGAACGTTCTTTGGTTTGGTTTGGTTTGGTTTTTGTGGTGCTGAGGATGGAACCTAGGGCTTTGTGGATACTAAGCAAGCTGGGCACTACTGAGCCACCCCCAGCCCTTTCATGAACATTCTTACTAGTGTCCTTTGGTGAGCAACTGCAGGCATCTGTGCTAGGTGTAAACACAGAGTAGCTTGCTCTGTGTTAGGACATACCACCTTGTTTTTCTTTCTTTCTTTCTTTCTTTCTTTCTTTCTTTCTTT
>PVJX010011196.1:0-54348 GCA_004027295.1 Dolichotis patagonum | reverse complement strand
TTTCACTGTTTTTATCAATTCTTCTTTTACCTGGGCAAGTATTTCTGGTTTGAATTTCTCCATAGCTTTCCCTATTTGCATATTTATTTCATTTGATATCATTTCAGACATTTCAGGTGTATGGCTTCTTTTTTCTTCTATGTACACAGCTTCTAAGCTTTCTTGGGGAGGGCTAGGGCTTTGAGCCTGCCTTTTGGTCCTTCCTTTTGTCATTTTTCTATATTTCCTTACTTTGAGCGGTGTTCCAAAGCTTTCTCTGCATGTATGACGAATTACCTCTTGCACCCTCAGTTCCTGGAGGGGCAGTGGCTCCCCCACAGGCTCTTGGCTTCCTCACAGGGTCCTAACTCCCCTCCGTGGGCTCCTGGTTCCCTAAGTTGTAAGGCGAATGCTGGGTGTGGTCAACCCAGAGCCTGTGGAATCTCAGGCAGGCCAGGCCACCGTTCTTTGTCCCAGGCAGGTCTCCGGGAGGTTCCCTGCGAGTGAAGCGTGGGCCTACAGGTCCCAAAGAGTCAGGCCAAAATGCTGGTTTCTGCAAAGTTCCCAGTCCCTAACAGACCTGGCCAAGATGCCAGTCTCCACAATATTCCCAATCCAAACAGCCCAGACCTCTCTGCGGGTCCAGGAGGTTCCCGGTCCCAAAAGTCAGGCCGCGATGCTGGTCTCTGGGAGATTTCCTGGGGGTGAAGGGCAGGGCTATGGTCCCAAACAGACCTGGTCCAGATGCCGGTCTCAGGGCAGTTCCCTGCAGATGAAGGGCGGGTCTACCAGTCCCAAACAATCGCGCCAAGATGCTGGTCTGTGCAGACTTTCAATCCAAACAGCCCGGGCCACTCTGCGGGTCCCAGAGATTCGGGTCCCACAGAGTCAGGCCACGATGCTGGTCTCTGTCTGAACTACACATCTTGTGAAAAGATTGGCTATGTTATTTAGTATGAGCTCTCCATATGCAAAGATAAGAACAATCACTTAGAAGAAAACAAGAGACAATATGACAGATAGTGAAGATCTCTGGTTGTCTAGCTTTGAAATTTATGCTTTCTTATGTCCCATTCTGTTCTGTTTTGTTGTGTTTAATTTTACTCCCTTTTAAAATAAAATTTAAAAAAATTTTTTTAAAATAGCAGGACATAGTATGGTAATCATCCTTAATTTACTTTTAACTTAACCTGAAGCCCTGTATAACTTGCACTGTCTTATTATGACTGATCTTATTTGAATCTGGTTTAATAGATTGTTGTTTTGTATTGACTGATTTTATTTGAATTTGTTAAGATTGATAGTATCAAGTTTGAGAGTATAGGCAACTACACTGTTTTACCATGACTGATCTTAATTGAATCTGGTTTGCTAGATTGCTGTTTTGTATCGACAGATCTTATTCAAAGCTGTTATGATAGACAGTATCAAATCTGAGAGTATAGGCAACTAGAGTGAAGATGACAAGATTCACTAGTATACCCACTCTTGTTTGATTACTACCTGCCTTTGAAGTTTTATATAGTCTATAATGTTTTGTTTTTACTAATATTGCTATGTACTGCTATATTCAATTATACTGCTATATCCAAATATGCCTGATGATATAGACAATTCTATTGAATATAACAAGAGACAATGCAGTAACCATTGTACATCACCTTGTACTGTGGTTTTATATGACATTTTGGTTTTATGTTCTTATAGGAATTTGTTTTGTTTTGTCTTACTATGTTTTGTTTTTCCCTCTAATACAGAAAGGATAGAAATACATATAAAAACTCATTCATGCATAGCTGTTTACAGTCTCACTGTTTGAATGTCTACTTTGTATGATTTAATTTTGTAACTTGAGCAACTATTTCTAAGTGGACAATATGTAATTTATCAACTAGTGATTTCTTACTGTTAATCTTTTTTTTAAAAAATTCTGTATCATTTCTACCCTTTTCCTGTTTTTTTCTCTTTAAATAAAAAAAAAAGAAATTAACAGTAGTTACCACCTTTCCCTCCCAAGTGTTTCCTCCTCTATCAATCTTACAATAACTATTTTGCTTTTGGATCCAATTAACTCCTTCTGTTTCTTATGCTAAGGTTCACATGTATGAGTTCAAACTGTTTCAACCATGAACATGATCTCCAGTTGGGTCCATTTGCCTACAGGAGCCTTGAGATTATCCTACTTTATAGCTGGGTAGCTTTCCACTGCATAAAAATACCATATCTTTCTTATCCATTCTGTGGTTGATGAGCAAGTTACTCTTGCTTTTTTTTCTGGTCTCCTGTCACTTGGAAAAATTGTTTTTTCTCCTTTGATTTTTAGTGTTATGAATTTCCTTTCCAGTTAAATGTGTTTCCTGTATACAGGGTATAGATGGATCTTGTTTCTTGATCCACTCTCCCTGTGTTTCTTTTTATTGCTGACCTGAAGCCACCCACTTAATGGCTACAACCAGCATACATTAGTTTGTTTCTGCCATGCTATCCTCCTGTTGTTGGCCTTCCACTTTTCCCCTTCATTCAATTTCCTGTCTTATTTGGAAATCCTCCTCTGCTGCTGTTCCTGGCTTGGGCAACCACACCCCTAAAGCATTTCCACCTGTAGCTCTCATGCATGACCTCTCTCTTGGGATTACTTTGCTTATTACCTATATCTTTCCTCAGATGTTGCATAGTCCTGGCTTCTCTGGTTTCTGTGGTCTCTACTTCACTTTTGACTTCACAGCTTCATGCACTGCCCTTTCAGAGGCACACTTCCTAGCCTCTCAGGGCTTCTTCTGAAATCTAAGTGAACCCACAACTTTTATAGTGCATTCCTGTAAATTCAGCACCACATGAATGATGTCAAGGTCTGCCACCAGCTAGAGCAGTAGCCAGATGCCCTTGAATCAAGACTGTAGTGGACACTGAGTGCCTGGAGGGCTGAATATTGTAAAACAAATTCTAGGAAACCAATTTCCCTACCACACTGTGCCCTGGGTTTCTCTTATCACATGAAAGATTTACAGTTTTGCACCCTTGAGCCTGTGATGGATGGTGTCTTGTGGACTTCAAGGCATATTTCCTACTGTTCTCATGCAAAATACTTCACCTTTTTCTTTTTTTTTTTTTTCAGCCACTTTGCTATTAAAGGCACCAATCCTTTGGGGCACACTGCAAATGTTTTAGATGGGCTTTTTCTTGTTTCTCATTGTAAATCTTGCTAAAAGCAATGATCAGTATCCATGCTACAGCCTGAACACTGGGCTGTCACAAATGTTTTTCCACCAAATTAATTAGTTGCACATCCTTAACTTTAGTCTCCCACAGTCTCAGGTCATATGCAAAATATTGACAAATTTTCTGACAGAACATAACACACATGATCCTGAGTTCAAAAGCCAATGAAGTCTTGTTCCAAACTGAATCTTCCTGAGTCAGGTCTTTATCATCTACTTTTTTGTGTATTCTGTTTTTCTGAGCTCTGACCAGAGTCTTCCATCAAGCTTGCCTTATAGATTCTAAGGCTTCTTCAAGCAGGATCTCCATACCTTTCTAAGGTCAAATATATTCACAGGAATAATTCCACTTCTCCGGTACCAAAACCTATCTTACATAATTTCTTTGTCACTGAAACACAATGCCTGATAACCACAAATTGAAGGAAGAGAGGTTTGTTTTGGTTCACATTTTATGATCATATTTGACTAGCTCCAAGACAGGAGTGCAGACCTGTGCAAAGGGAAGCTGCTCCTGTCATGGAGGCTAAAGTGCTGAGAGCAAAAGGGAAAACCAGAAAGGGAGATATACTCTTCCAAGTCATGCCCTCAGTGAACTACCTCTTCCACCTGGACCTCATCTAATAGCAAGTTAGCTACAACATGCCCATAGTATAATTCTCCTCCAAAAGCCCTAAGAGCCCATGAGACTCTTGGGGAATATCTACATATACTTGCCACATGCTCAGAAATCACATTTGGCCTGCTGAAATATTCCTTTGGTAGGTCTAAGCAAATGATCACATTATCACAAGTAAGAGTAGAAGACTAGGGACTAGGGATATAGCTCAGTGGCACAGTGCCTGCCTGGCACACATGAGGTCATGAGTTTGATTCCCAGTACTAAAAAAAGTAAAAAAAAAATAATAATAAATGAAAAAAAATAGTAGAAGACTGGCAGTTGAGATATTTATGTGTATAACAGAATACCAACAATGACTTAAAGAAAAAGTTACTTTTTATAGGGAGCAATATCCACAGGCAAGATGGTTCCATGGTCTGTTAATTAGACAACTTAATAACATCAGTGATCTGAATCATCTACTTTACATTCTCTTGGCTTTTCTCTTACAGTCCCAAGAAGGCTACTACTGCCCCAAATGCTTTTATGAGATACAACACAAGAGAAGAAAGAAATGAGAGGGAATATATTTCCCAGAAGCTACCATCAGATTTTCTCTTGGGAACTACTGATCAGATTAGATTACAAGCTCAAACAAACCAATTACTAGCCTGATCTACCACCTTTCTCACTAGTCAGTACTTGCAAGCCAAAGCATAATGAACACTCATACTGCTCATTTGTCACCAAAGAAACTGGGCATTCACAAATCATTAACACTTATCTATGGATGGTATTTGTCTTCTTTATAAAATGTTATTCTGTGAGCATTTATTACTTTAAAAATACATTTTTATTTTAAAACAACATCCATCTCTACCTAGATTCACCAATATTAAACATTTTTCCAGAGAGGGAACAGCGGGCCTAACCGGATTATGCTCAGTAAGCTTCAGGCAGCAAGCAGGGCCCGGAATCTACCCCTGGGCCCTGCCCGCACATGCTCCTGCAGAATCCCAGAGCACAGGGCAAACTTGGAACTCCGCTTCCAGAGGAGCCTTGGACTATAGCAGATTATCTGTGCTATCTTGAAGGGAGATTAAGTGACTGCCTCATTGAAACAGAAAATCTCAGCTGGCTCCAGTCAGTGTGGTGAGTATGCCCCTAAAATAGAGGTGTACAGTGGGTAAATAGGGCCATATTAAAGCTCCCACCAACTAACTGTAAGACCTTGGTGAGTCTGCAAGAGTGTGTGTGACCCCTTCCTGGACACAGAAATCATCAGGCAAGGTGAGGAGTGTGCCAAGAAGGACTCCCTCAACTTGAAGAGAATCAAAAGGGCCTATGAGACACACAGGCACATAATAGGAACACAGTAGGGCCTCAGCTGACACAAACACTATAGACAGAGAGATCTGGTGACCTGGAATAACCAGAAGATAAAGTAATAACAGGAACTAAAAGTTGACTTACATCAATATTACTAGGCTTGTCAGCCAAGGAAGAATATAGGACTCACCCAAAAGGCCCAGCAACAGGAAGTCAGGTGACTGGCATACCTATTCATTGTGGCAACCAGAAATTGGACAAACATCAACCTTACAGTAGGACACCAAAATACACACTACCAACAGTTGACACTAGCAGGTCTGAAGGACCAAACACTAACTTGAAATGGGAAAATGTCAAAATGAAAAAGCAAAATGCAACCTCAACATCTAGTCCACCAGGAGCAAGTACAGAAGACATTGAAATAGAGGACTCCAAATATAACACACTGGAAATCTTTGAAACGATAGTAAATAAAATAAAAAAAACTCCATGAGGCCATAGAGGAAATCAAATTAGAAGCACTCTCCCATGTAAAGATAGAAGTAACAACCTTAGTAAAGGAGTTGTTGAGTGCAGCTACAGAAGAAATAGAGAAAAAAGTACAGGAGCATGGGAAACTGGTTGAAACCTTGAATGAACAATATAGAAAACAAGCAGAATTCAGGAAGCAAACTGAGACATCCAAGAAACAAAAAATTCTATTCAAATCATGAAAAACCATTTAAATGAAGCTGAGGATAGGATTTCAGACCTTGAGAACAGGATCACAATTAGTGACCATGAAAGGACAGAACTTCTAAAATAACAAAGGAGCATGAAATGACAATCCAGAAGCTTCAAGATGATGCCAAGAGCAACAATATAAGATGAATAGGCATTAGTGAAGATGCTGGAGTCAATACAAATGACATAACTAAAATATTCACAGAAATAATAGGAGAAAATTATCCAAACATGGGGAAAAAATCCAATATGCAAATAAGTGAGACAAATAGAACACCAAACAGTCACAACCAACATAAATCTACCCCCAGACACATAATAATTACAATCTCAGATGTACAACATAAAAACAGAATACTCTAAAAGCTGTTAGAAAAAAGACACAAGTCACCTATTGAGGAAAGCCCATTAGAATCACAGCATACTTTTCAGCACAAACCCTCAAGTCAAAACACGCTTGGAATAAGATATTTCAAGCCCTGAAAGAAAACAACTGTCAACCAAGACTGATGTACCCAGCAAAACTTTTATTGAAATTTAAAAAAACAAGATACTTCCATGACAAAGAACCACTGAAGAAATTCACGTCACCAAACCAAACTTAGAAAGACTATTGAAAGACATACTAGACAGAGATAAAAATGACCACAATCCCCAGAACAACAGAAAGAAACCACCAGGTAGGACAAGCAATTAAATAAGGGCAGAAAGCAGAAAGCAAACAATTGGAAAATAACCCGTCAAAGCCAATTCAGTACATATCAGTGATATCCATAAATGTAAATGGCCTCAATTCAACTATCAAAAGAAATAGGTTGACAGAATATGTCAAGAAACATGATCCCACAATATGCTGTATACAAGAAACACATCTGACCCAAAAGGAAACTCATAGATTAAAAGTCAAAGGATGGAAAACAGTATTCCATGCAACAGGAACCCAGAAAAAGGCAGGGGTAACTATTCTATTTGCAGACAAAGTGAACTTCAAGCCTAAAATGATTAAAAGAGACAAAGAAGGTCACTACATACTCATAAGTGGAAAAATCCAAGAGAAAGAACTAACAACCATAAATATATATGCACCAAACACAGGAGCACCCAACTATATAAGACAGATACTAATGGACATAAAAAACCAAATACACAAGAACACAATTATTACAGGGGACCTTAACAGCCCATTGTCACAAAGAGATAGATCAACTAGACAAAAAAGTCAGCAAAGAAATAATAGAACTGAATCATACCTGCACGCAATTGGACTTAGTAGATGTTTACAGAGTGTTACACCCAATCACATCAGAATAAACATTCTTCTCAGCTGTGCATGGGACATTCTCCACAATAGACCATATATTATCCCATAAAACATTCTTAAGTAAATGCAAAGGAACTGAAATTATCCCATGCATAATATCTGACCATAGCACACTGAAATTGGAAATTAATGTCAAAAGAAATTGCAAAACCTGCATAAATACATGGAAATTAAACAACAACCTTTTAAAGAGCCGGTGGGCTACCAATGAAATTAAGGAAGAAATAAAGCAATACCTACAATTCAATGAAAATGCAGACACAACATACTGTAATCTGTGGGATGCAATGATAATGGTCCTTAGAGGGAAATATATAGCAATAAATTGTCATATCAAGAAAACAGAATGAGCACAAATCAAGAATCTAATGCTTCATCTCAAGCTTCTAGAAAAAGAAGAGTAAATTAAACCTAAAATTCATAGAGGAAATAGTAAAGAGTAGAGCAGAAATCAATGCAATTGAAACTAAAAAAAATTACAAAGAATTAATGAATCAAAAAGCTGGGGTTTTTTTTGAGAGAATACACAAAATTGACAAACCTCTAACTAACCTTATAAATAAAAAGAAATTAAAAACCCAAATTCACAATAAGGACTGAAAAGAGGGAAATTACTACAGATCCCATGGAAATTCAAAAGATCATGAATACCTACTTTGAAAATCTCTACTCACATAGAGTGAAAAAAAGAGGAAGTGCACAGATTTCTAGAAACATATGAACTACCAAAGATCAACCAAGAAGATATAGCAATTTTGAATAACCCAGTATCAGCTATTGAAATTGAAAAATGTAATAAAAAAAAAACTTACCAACAAAGAAAAGCCCAGGTTCTGATGGATTCACAGCTGAATTCTACAAGAAAGTTAGAGAAGATTTGATCCCAATACCCCTTAAACTCTTCAATGAAATTGAAAAGAAAGAAATCCTCCCTAAATCATTCCTGGAGGCAAGTGTTACTCTCATACCAAAACCAGAGAAAGACCCAACCAAAAAGGAGAACTATAGACCAATCTCTCTAATGAACCCTGATGCAAAGATTCTCAATAAAATACTGCCAAATGGAATGCAGCAAATCATCAAGAAGATTATACATCATGACCAAGTGGAGTTCATTCCAGGAATGCAGGGATGGTTTAACATACACAAATCAATAAATGTGATACATTACATCAACAGAGCCAAAAACAAAAACCACATGGTCATCTCAATAGATGCAGAAAAAGCTTTTGATAAAGTCCAACACATATTCATGACAAAAACCCTTCAGAAACTTGGAATACACGGTGTCTACCTCAACCTTTTCAAGGCCATCTATGACAAACAACAGCCAGTAGTATACTAAATGGACAAAAACTGAAAGATTTCACTTTAAAATCAGGAACAAGGCAAGGATGTCCACTATCACCACTCCTATTCAATATAGTTCTGGAAACACTAGCCAGGGCAATCAGACAAGAGAGAAATAAAAGGAATAACAATAGGAAAGGAAGAAATTAAATTATCACTATTTGCAGATGACATGATACTCTATATAGAAGACCCAAAAAACTCTGTTAAAAGACTACTAGAGGTAATAAACAAATTCAGCGTGAAGCTGGATACAAAGTCAATGCTCAAAAATCAGTAACATTCCTGTACACAAACAAGAAACTCACCAAGAGATAAATAATGGAAATATTGCCCTTCACAACAACATCTAAAAAAAATGAAACACTTAGGAATCAACCTACCTAAGAATGTAAAAGACCTATATGCTACAAATTATACTACCTTAAAAAAGGAGATTGAAGAAGATATTAGAAAATGGGAGGATATTGCTTGCTCTTGGCTAATAAGAACCAACATTGTGAAAATGGCCATACTCCCAAAACTGTTATACAGATTTAATGCAATCCCAATCAAAATATCATTGACATAGCTCACAGATCTAGAGAAAACACTCCTAAAATTCATTTGGAAACAGAAGAAGCCTAGAATAGCAATGGCATTTCTGGGCAATAAAGGCAAGGCAGGAGGCATCTCAATTCCAGACTCGAAACTATACTACAAAGCCACAGTGATAAAATCAGCATGGTACTGGCAAAGAAATAGACCTGAATATCAATGGAACAGATTAGAAGATGCAAGTACAAGTACAAAGACGCTCAGTCACCTGATATTTGACAAAGGTGCTAAACATGTTCACTGGAAGAAGGATAGCCGCTTTAATAAATGGTGTTGGAAAAGCTGGCTCTCCACATGCAGAAGATTGAAACTAGATCCATGCCTATCACCATGCACAAAACTAAAGTCTAAATGGATCAAAGACCTAACAGAAACACTAAATCTACTGGAAGACAAGATAGGTAGAAGTCTTGGGGATATAGGGATAGGCAGATAATTCATGAACAAATCACAAACTGCATGGGAAACTCTTCAGAGAATCAACAACTGGGATCTCATATTATTGAAAAGTTTTTACACTTCAAAAGAAATCACCAACAGAGTGAAAAGAAAACCCACAGAATGGGAAAGAATTTTAGCCAGCAACCACTCAGACAAAGGACTTATATCAAGAACATATAAAGAATTAAAAAACATCAAGCCCCCCAAATTCAAAGTCCCTCTCCAAAAATGAGCATCTGAGATGACACACAGTTCTCAGATGAAGATATACAAATGGCAAATAAATACATGAAGAAATGTTCACCATCACTGGTCATTTGAGAAATGCAAATTAAAACAGCATTGAGATTTCATCTCACTCTGGAAAGAATAGCTGCCATCAAGAAATCAACTGATAATAAATGCTGGCGAGGCTGTGGGGAAAAAGGAACACTGCTCCACTGTTGGTGGGAGTGCAGCCACTATGGAAATCAGTATGGAGAATTCTCAGAAGACTAGGATTGGAAGTTCCATTCAACCCAGCTATTCCCCTCCTTGGTACTTTCCCAGAAAAACTGAAAATGTCATATAACAGTGATATATGTGCTCCCATGTTCATAGCAGCACAATTTGTAATAGCTAAATCTTGGAAACAGCCAAGATGCCCATCAACTGCAGAATGGATGAAAAAGATGCGGTATTTTTATATAATGGAATATTACTCAGCTATGAAGGATGATCTTGAGGCCTTCATAGGTAAATGGAGACAATTTGAGACTTTCCTCATTAGTGAAATAAATAAGAATCATATTTATAAATATCACATTGTGTCTCTAGTGTAAAAAGTAATAAGAGCTGTAGGAGTAATAAAACCCAAAATGTGTAATTGCTACTCTAAAAAAGAGAGGAAAAGAGAGTGTTCTAAAGGATATAACTGCATGTATGTGTAAGTATTTAAGATGGATGACCATATTACCGTTTTTGCTAGATCATGGAGCAGAACTGTTAACAGTCTCATTGTTTGAATGTCTACTTTGTATGTTTTAACTTTGTAACTTGAACAACTATTTCCAAGATGACAGTATGTAATTTATCAAGTAGTGATTTCTTAGATAAAAAAATAATTTGCCATATTTGTTTTATAATTAATCTTTTTCTATTTTTTCTGAATCATTTGAATCTTTCATTCCCTTTTCTGCATAATATTTGAATGTGTATATCTAAGAGCAAGAATATTCTCTAAGGAATCAGTGGTATAATTATAGAATTTGAAAAATTTAGCATTAATACATTAATTTATTAGCATATTATAACTTTTCTCATTGTTTAAATACTATCCTTTATTTTGGTTGACACACAATAATTGTACTGATTAAATTTTTCAAAGTATATTTTATCTGGATAGCTTTTGGGGATCACAAATTATGAATTAAATACATAATTTTCCAAGGCCCAAATTGACCTGCTTAATGGACAAGTTTTGGAATGCAGAAAACTTGCTTTCTCCTTGTCACTGCTGAGATCTTGATGGTCAGTGAGGCAGTGACACTCACAAGTCAGGATGAGCTCTGTTGAGGACAGTATGGGGAAGGCAAAGGATTTTAACTTGTTTCTTTTATGATATTAAATTTTCCCATTCCACCACTACTTTGACATTGTTCTAGTAAAAGCATCCATCACCTCCTCCTGTGCTTCTCACTAGAAAAAAGTGGGCCAGCTGAGGAGGTCTTGTCTTTGCCCATCCTAAGGAACTGATCTCCTAACTTCTCTGTTTAAATTATTATTTTTGTATCCTTTGCTATACAAGCAGCTGGGGATCTTGGCCATGTTCCTGTTAAATAGCTTCTTTAATCTTTGTCTTTAATGATCCTGACATTTTAAAAAAGTAAGCAAGATTCAGCATGTCTGGAACCATATCAGAGTTACTCAGAGAAAATCAAACAAAAGCACATGTAATTGGGGAAAGGAAAGGACATACATCCTGAAACCAAAATAATTCTGAAGTAAGGGACTTGTAGATCAAACAAAGCATAGGCATAGGACTTTATAAAACATTGAAGCAGCCCACAGAGTTGCCTGTGGGACCTCTACCTGTGCATGGAGCAGGAAATGCCATTCTGTGAAGTTCCCACAAAAAACTGATGGACTGCAAACTGGAGCCACATGGGATAAATTTGGAATATGCGGCGCCTTGCCTCTTCTGCCTTGCAGAGGATGCTTTAGCCTGGCAGCAAATTTCACCAGCCTGCACGTGAGCAAGTGGCTGGGAAGCCGCTCCTTCTCTGATGGTCCACCAATTTATTTCTCTTTATTTTGTCATGCATTATAGCAGCTAACTGGAACATCAAGCCACAGGGTTAGGGACCACAACAACAGGGAAGGTAGTGAATGGAACAGCCTGATATCCCTGCCCTGCAGCCAGCAGTGTGAAAGAGACAGACTTAAACAGGACTTAAACAGCCTCGCATCATGGTGAGGCAACAAGTTGGAACTCTACAGTTGCCCCACTAGAGAGGAGACAGAAGTAGGACCCAAGCAGCCTCGGGCTATCTTCTCAGAAGCAGCAGAGGCAGGGAGTCAGTCAACAGCATTACCCATACATTTCTGTCTGTGGTGTTAGAGGAAAGAGATATGCCAATAGGAGCAGAATGGAGGAGAGTATACAAAGGCCAGGTGTGGCCCACTGTACATGGGACTGGAACACCTTTGGGCTCTATGTCTGAGGGTGCCACACTAAGTGGGACAGTGATACAGTGAAAATCAGGGTAAGGAGATGTGGGCAGGCCACTGAGGGACACACAGAAAGCTGCTGGCTGAAGACTCTGATCCCAGCCCACACATCCAGAGATCAAGATAAGCCCTGAACCCAGCACTATTCCAATTGCAGACTTGGCAAGTTTACACAGCACGGATTTACACTCTGACTTGAATGCTACCACAGAACTATGACAACAAAAGAATTTTTGTTTGTTTTTTTGTTATGTTTTTCTGTTTGGTTGTTTGTTGTTTTTCTTTTTCTGTTCTTTTTGTTGTTGTTGTTTACATTTTTACTTTTATTGGTTGCTTTTTTTTTTGTTGTTCCATTCTTTCTCTATTTTCTCATCTGTCTTTCTGGTAAGAACCTTGTGCTTACCAGACAGGCTCTGTACTTTTAAGCTATATCCCAAGCCCCTCAACTCTCATTCTGGATTTTTTGATAGTTTCATGAGAGTTTCGATAGTTTCATGACCCCCTAGTCATTCTTGTTTACTTTGATATTCTTCTGCTTTTTCTTTTCTGCTGTCCTCTTCTCCAGTTTCCCAAAGCTTGGGTAATCATTCTTTGTAATTCAGCCTTGTTTCTACTATATCTCTCTTCATTTTTTCTTTCTCTTTTGGACTCTATCTCTCTTAAATTTACCTCCACCCTCTAATAAAAAGAAACTCACTATATACAAGTTACTGGTTTATATTGGATTTTGTTATACACTTAAAAATCTTGCCCCAGTGTTTAAAGGTACCAAATAACCACTACAGTTTGTCAGTTTCTAGGCTGTGCTTAATGCTATTGTTATTGCTAACTGTACTACTTTAGCCATGATGTCATACCTATTCCATCAGTTGTTCTACCTTGTATGACAACACTGTGAATATAAGGGGTCATACTCACACAATAAACCATTATCGAAGGACTCGGTGCTGGTCCAAAGAGCAACTCCTCATTCCTAATAAATTTGGGAAAGTGTGATCTTGGAACAACCACAAAGGCCAAGAGCCAGCTACATCTACAAGACAATTCTGAGGAATAGACCTTGTCTAGAAAAGCCTTGATGCTAGTGATAAAACTACCTACTATAAGACATTTACACTCAATGACACATACTGATGGAAAACACTAAAATGAAGAGATAACAATCATAAATATATATGTATCAAATACTTCACCCAAGTATGTAAAACAAATTTTAATGAACATGAAAAAGCAAATAAGTACTAACACAATTGTAACTGGGGATCTCAATACCACAATACCCCACTATCAAAAATAGGTCAACTACAGAAATAAAAAATCAGAATTGAAGCTTAGGCTATAGCTCAATGGCATAGTGCTTTCCTGGCAAGCATAATGTCATGAGTTTGATCCCTGGTATAAAAAAATGTCAGAACTGAATCAAACCTGTAGGAAAACAATTGATTTGTATTAGGGACTCTTCCCACTGTACCGATTATTGAAGACCCCTGCAGTGAGTTTGAATATCCTAACTGGGTTACAATACATAGCAGAACATAAAAGAAAGAATAAAAGAAAATAGAGGGGTGCATATCAGAGATCTGGGAACACCAATTGCTGCCTAGGAACAAAAGACCATAAGGTACCCAGACTGTTGGTACTTATTCATTATACCTGAGTCAAGAACAATGGGTGAAGGGCTGAAGATCATTGGGTCCTGACCTAGATCCCCAGTCTCCCAAACGAGTGTATGGTGATGGCTTAAAGTGAGACAAGTATGATTTTAGAGCTCCAGGAGAGTCAAAACCCTTTAGCTGAGTTTGAGACTCTGAGGGCTAAGACAAAGGCTTCTCTGGACCACCCATTTTTATTAGGTCCAAAAAAAAGGGTGGGGAAACTGAGGAAAGTGCAGGCAATGAGCAAGACCTTGGGAATCACTTCAAGGATGTCTCCAAGTAATAAATCATGTCAACTGAGGAGAACATCTTATCTTCAAGATGACATGATAGGAGTAAGACTGTGGGAGTAATTCTTGAAGATGCAGTCTCTATCTACTTAATTGATGTTTGAGCCAAGTGTCTACAACTGTGGCCTTCTCTTTCCCTTTGAGGTATCTCTGGCCTCACAGGCCACTACAGGCCTCAACCAGGACCAATGATTCATAGAGGTTCACTTACTATGAATCAGCTCCCATCACGAAGCAAGGGGTCTAGGCCTAAGACAGACTCGCAGATAAACAAAGAAAGCCAATTAGTTAATTTTAAATCCTGCTCAGAGCTGCTTTGTAGTGGTCTCCAACAGGATGTTTCCAGGAACAATAATGGGAACTAGACTCTGGTGGGCTAGGAAGATCAAAATATTCTTGCAAGGATTAGAATAGGATGAGATTCCCCTGGTGACTTAACCTCTTTAGCATGTCTTATCTTGACTTGTGAGCATCAGCAGTTATTAGCCTTAGGGCTTCTACCTGTGATTAGAAGAGTGTAGAGTTTCTATATTCCAATCTGGACCAAAGCAGCAAAACAAGGAGAGCCTAGGACAGATACTATGTCAATTTATACTTTGTGGTCCCCAATAGATTTAATAGATATACACAAAGTTTTTCACCCCCACAATACTAGAACACACATCCTTCTAAGGTGTGCATGGGACATTCTTCAAAAAAGACCATGTAACAGCCCATAGAACATTTTTATTTTTTAATTTTTAAAATTTTTTTATTAATTTGAAGGTAGTAAAATACAACAGAACAGGATGGAATAAAGCCAATTGAGACAGTGTAGTGAAATTGGTACAGAACTTCACAGCATGTTACCGGGACAACAGTAATAGGTACCATAGTACATCTCATTATCTTCACAATAGTTGTTCTTTCAATCAGGTATAGCAAAATCAAAGGAAATACAGAATATTATAGAATTTATCAAAACAGAATATTGAATAGAGCAATACCATTAATTAGGACAAAGCAAAACAGTGATAAAAATATTTGCCTTCAAAGAGATGGTAAGGAAATCCCCCTTATTTGCTATATTACATATGGTCAACCTCCCCATAGATGCTCAGATCTCTGGCTCCCACTTGCTAACAGGGTGGGGGGGATGGGATGCTTGATTCTCAGCCTGTGCGCCAGTAGACTCACAGCCGCTTACCAGGGCAGTGAGCTGGTTGCTTAGTTTCCCAGTGCCTAAGTTCCAACATGGCTTGGATCTCAGGAGATGCTGCTTGTTCTCACCATGGGGTGGCTGTGGCTTGCTAGACCACAGCCACTTATCCCATAGAACATTTTTAAATAAATGCAAAGGAATTGAAATTATTCCATGCATATTATCAGACCAACATGCAATGAAATTGGAAAGCAAAGGCAAAAGAAAATACAAAAATTCCAAAAACACATGGAAATTACATAACACCCTACTGAACAACCAATGGTTTACAATAAAATTAAAGAAGAAATCAAACAGTAGTCACAATTGAATGATAGTGCCAATAAAATATACTGGTACTTATGGGATAAAATGAAAGCAGTCCTATGAATGAAATTTATAGTGATGAATTTTCCCACTGGAAAAACAGAGAGAACTCAAATAAATCAACTAATGTTGAATCTACAATTTCTAGAAAACAGGTCCCAGTGGTTCTGACCTTCACCCAGCCAGGTGCAAGTCCACAGTGCTACACACTAGGGGTGCATCCCTGCTAGTTGCATAGAGGATCTGAGCTCTTTGTGGGCAGTGTCCCAGCACAATCCATCAGAGGAATGCCTGGCCATCCTCACAGGTCACAGGGGTACTGAGCCCTGCCCAGCCCAGAGCCCCAGAGCCATCCATCAGGGAGTGACCAGCCTAGCCAATGGGTCCTGAAGATTTTGAGCTCTGCCTATAGCAAGTGAAGGCTTCAGTGCCATAGTTTAAGTGTGCACCCAATTTAGCCTCATGGATATCAGAGGATCGAAGCTCCTGCTCAGTGCAGCATTCCAGTGCAATCCATCAGGAAGGTGCCTCTCCAGCCCCACAGGTCCCAGAGGAAAATGAAAAAAAGAAAGATCAAGGTGAAGTTTCAGTCATCCAGTTCACTGACAATAAACCCAGGAGACATTGAAATGGAAGACACTGGAAATTGCACAACTGAGCTTTCTGAAATGATAGCAAATGAAGTAAATAAACAACTACATGAAGCTGTAGAGTAAATCAGATCAGAAATAATCTCCCAGGTAAAAAAAGAAATGACAAACTTTATGAAAAAAATGTTGAGTGTATCTAAAGAAGATCTAGATTTAAAAAATAAAGGAACATAAGAAAATGATGGAAACTTTGAGTGAACAATATAAGACAATTAGAATATGTGAAACAGATTCAAAGGAATATTCAGGAAATTAAAAATTCCACTGAAAGATGGCAAAACTATTTGAATGAAGATGGGGATAGACTTTCAGATGATGAAGACAGCATGGAAGCTTATGATCACAAAAGAAAGGATCTCTTAAAAATAATAAGGAGCCAGAAAACAATTCAACAGCTGCAAGATCTCTACTCACCAATAAAAGGAAACAGAATGGATTAAGAAACAAAACCCAGCAATATCCTATATATAAGAAACACATTTACCTCAATAGGAAATTCATAGACTAAAAGTCAAAGGATGGAAAGTGATACTTCATGCAACAGGAACCCAGAAAAAAGCAGGGGGAACTATTTTGTTTGCAGATAATATAAACATCAATCTAAAAATGATCAAAAGAGATAAAGAATGTCACTATATACTTGTTAGGGGAAACATTCAAGAGGAAATGATTACAATCATAAATATGAATGCACCAAATATGGGAGCACCCAACTATGTAAGACAAATCTTAATACACATGAACAATCAAATAAGCAATAATACAGATAATGGGGGAACTTAACACATCATGGTCACAAAGAGACAGATCAACTGAACAAAAAATCAGCACAGAAATAAAAGTACTGAATCAAACTTGTGAGCAAGTGGACCTAGTAGATGTGTACCAAGTGTTCCACCTAACATCAGAATACACATTTCTTCTCAGCTGCACATGGGTGCACATTTATTCTCTAACATAGATTATATAGTAGCCCACAGAACATGCTTAAGTAAATGTAAAGGAATTGAAATAATTCCAAGCATATTGTTTGACCATAGTGCAACAAAATTGGAAATTAATGACAAAAACCCCCACAAGAACCCCATAAACACATGGAAACTAAATAACACTCTCCTAAACAACCAGTAGGTCACAGAAGAAATTAAACAGTGTCTACAATGAAATGAAAATGCAAATACAAATTACCAGAACCTATGCTTCACAATGAAAGCAGTCCTCAGAGGGAAATTTATAGCACTAAACTCCCACATTAGGAAAATGGAAAGACCATACATAAACAATTTAATGCTGCACCTCAAATTTCTAGAAAAAGAAGAGCAAGTCAAGCCCAAAGCCCAAAGAAGGCAAGAAATTATAAAGATCAGAGCAGAAATTAATGCAATTGAAACTAAGAAAAAATACAAAGAATTCATGAATGAAAGCGTTAGTTCTAGGAAAGGATAAATAAATTTGATAAACCAACCTTACAAAAAAGAGGAAACAAAAAATTCAAATTCATACAATAAGAAATTAAAAGGGTGAAATCACTACAGACTCTGTGGAAAGATTATCAATACCTACTTCAAAAACCTTTACTCTCATAAGTTCAATAACATGGAAGAAATGGACAGATTACTAGAAACATATGAATTACCAAAGCTGGATCAAGAAGATGTAAAACTTCTGAATAACCCAATTTCAGTTAATAAAATTGAAAATGTAATTAGAACCTTACCAACAAAGAAAATCCTAGATCTTGATGGATTCACTGCTGAATTCTACCAGAAATTTAGGGAACACTTAATGCCAACATGTCTCAAACTCTTCAATAAAATTGAAAGGGAAATTATTCCTAACTCATTCCTGAAAGCAAGTATTACCCTAATACCAAAAACCAGAGAAAGACCTAACCAAAAAAAGAGAATTACAGGCCAATCTCCCTAATAAACATAGATACAAAAATCCTCAATAAAATACTGGCAAATAGAATGCAACAAATCATCCAGAAGATTACATACCATCACCATGTGGGATTCATCCCAGGAATGCAGGGATGGTTCAACACATGCAAATCAACAAACAAAATACACCATATCAATAGATCCAAAGACAAGAATCACATGAGCATCTCAATAAATGAAGAAAAAGCTTTTGATAAAATCCAACACCCATTCACAACAAAAATTCCTGCAGAAAATTGAAATAGATTGTCTTTATCTCAATCTGAAAAAAAGCCATATCAGTCAACATCTTACTAAATGTACAAAAACTGAAAACTTTCAACCTAAAATCAGGAACAATTGGAGCCTTTGCTTCCTTTGGACTCTCCACACCCACCAGGACAACCAGACAAACACACCCCTGTGTGCCTGCACCACTGGGGGAGTCCTGATGTAGACACACAGGCTGAGAGAAGAAGCAACCCTGCCACCACACATCCCTGGCCATCAGGAAAGCCTTAGTATAGATGCACAGGTCTGGAGAAGCCCACCTCATGCCCTGCTACCTCCCTGGAAACCTGGGTTCCTAGAAACCCAGGTGCCTGGCCTGTTCTCCTACACTGTGGAGCAGCAGCCAGTGTGGTAAATGCGTGGGAGCCCACAACTGTCTTGCTGGGAGGAACCCAGGACACTGTCAAGACAAAGGATCAAAAGGCAATCTCAGACCACCAGCCCACACAGAGCAAGTCTGGAAGGTATAGACATAAAAGAAAATGGAAGTCACACAGTTGAAATCTCTGAGAGGATAACAACTGAAGTAAAGAAACAACTTCATGAGAGTGTAAAAGTAATGAGATCAATAATAACGTCTCAGGTAAAAGAAGAAATCACAACCATAACCAAAGAATTGCTGAGCATATCTAAAGAAAATATAGATAAAGAAGAGGAGCATAGGAAAATGATGGAAACCTTGAATGAACAATATAGGAAGGATTTACAAAGCATGAAACAAATTCAAAGAGATATATAGAAAATTAAAAAGTTGATTGAAAGCTGGCAAAACTGTTTGAAAGAGACAGAAGACAGACTTTCAGACCTTGAAGACAGGATTATAGCTAGTGATCACAAAAGGAAAGATCTCTGAAAAATGACAAGGAACTAGGAAATAACCCAATGGCTGCAAGATGATGCAAAGATAAATAATTTAAGAATGATAGGTATCAGAGAAGAAGTAGAGGGTCAACACAAATGAAATAAAAAAGCTATTTACAAAAGTCATAGCAGAAAACTTCTCAACCATAGGAAAAGGATATAGCATACAGATAAGTGACATATATAGAACTCCAACTACCCATAACCAAAATAAATCTACACCCAGATATATAATAATCAACATCCCAGAAGTTCAGCACAAGAACAGAATATTAAAAGCTGTTAGAGAAAAGGAACAGATCACCTATAAAGGAAAGCCTATCAGAATCACAGAAGACATTGCAACACAAACCATCAAGTCAAGAAGAATTTGGAGTGAAGTGTTTCAAATCCTGAAAGAAAACATCTTCCAATTCAGATTGATGTACCCTGCAAAACTATCTTTCAAAATTGATGGAAAAATAAGATACTTCCATGATAAAAAACAACAGAAGGAATTCATGACCACCAAAACAATCTTACAGAGAGTGCTGAAGGATATTCTAGAGACAGATAAAGATGACTATGATTCCAGGAACAGCAGCAGAGGCAGATTGCCAAACGTGGCAGGCAACTGAATAAAGGGAAAAAGTACAAGGCTGACAACAGGATGATAGCATGGCAAAGATGAACCAATGCATGCCAGTTGTAATCATTAATGTAGATGGCCTCAATTCACCAATAAAAAGAAACAAAGGGAGAATGAATCAAGAAACAAGATCTATCAATACACTGTATACAAGAAACACATTTAACATGAAAGGAAATTCATACACTCAAGATCAAAGAAGAGAAAACAATTGTTCCACATGACAGAAGACTAGAAAAAAGCAAGGGTAACTTGCCCATTAACCACAGAATGGATAAGAAACATGCGGTATTTTCATACAATGGAAAGCTACCTAGTTATAAAGTAGGATAATCTCGAAGTTCTTGTAGGTAAATGGGTGCAACTAGAGCTCATAGGTCAAATGGTTTGGACTCATACAGGTGAACACCGAGTTATCGTCCTAGCATAAAATACTGAAGGAGTTAGTGATATTCAAAAAGCACAATGGATATTATGAAAGTAATAGAGGAGGAAATGCCTAAAAAGGGAAAGTGGTAACCACTGTTAATTTCCTATTATCTTGTTTTGAATTCTTGTATTATTTTCATAATTTTGTTAGGTTTGGTTTTATTCTGTCTTTTTTCATTAGATTTTACTTTGTCTGATGGTATGGGCAGTTGTTTTGAAGAAAACAAGATGTATGATGGTAACCATTGTTGATTTCCTATTATCCTGTTTTGAAGCCCTATAATGCTTTCAGTCTTTGCTTTTGATTGGTTTTATTCTGCTTTGTTTTATTTGATTTTATTACATGTGATGGTGTGGAGAGCTATTTTGAAGAAAAAGACATTATGGTAGCCATTGTTGATTTCCTATTATTTTGTTTTGAAATCATATAATGCTTTCATTCTTTTGTTCTGATAGGTTTTATTCTATTTTATTTTGTTTGATTTTGTTACATGTGAAGATATGGACAGCTATTTTGAGGAAAACAAGAGACATGGTACCATTGTTGATTTCCTGTTATCTTATTTTGAAGTCCTGTAATATTGGGTCCTAACCTAGATCCCTGATCTCACAAATGAGTTTATGGTGGAGGTTTAAATAAAATGAGATAAGTGGTATGATTTTAGGGCTCCAGGAGGGTCAAAACCCTTTAGCTAGCTCGGGACTCTGAGGACTAAGACAAAGACTTTTCTGGAATGCACATTTTTAATAAATACAACAGCAAGGGGCAGGGAAACTGAGGAAAGCGCAGGCAATGAGCAGGACCTTGGGAGTCACTTCAAGGATATCTCTAAGTAATGAATCAAGTCAATTCAGTAACACTGCCTTATCATAAAGACATGGTAGAAGTGAGACTGTAGGAGTAATTCCTGCACCTGCAGTCTCTATCTACTTAATTGATGTTTGAGTCAAGTGTCGGCAGCTGTGGCCTTATCTTGCCCTTTGAGGTATCTCTGGCCTCGCCAACCACTACAGGCCAGGACCAGTGATTCATAGAGGTTCATGTACTATGAATCAGCTGCTGTTGCCAGGCAAGGGGCCAAGGCCTAGGATAGACTCACAGATAAACATACAAAGCCAATTAGTTAATTTTAAATCCTGCTCAGAGCCTGCTTCATCATAGTGGTCTCCAACACTGTAACACTTTCATTCTTTTGTTTTGATTAATTTTGTTCTGTTTTGTTTTGTTTGATTTTATTGTTTGTGATGGTATGGGCAGTTATTTTGAAGAAAATTAGAGACACTAAGCTAGCCATTGCTGGTTTCCTGTTGTCTTGTTTTGAGGTCTTGCATTGCTTGCATTGTTCTGTTCTGATTTGCTTTATTTTGTTTTGTTTTGTTTTGTTTTATTCTCTTTAAAACTAAAATCAGGAACAAGACAGGGATGTCCATTATCAATATTCCTATTTAATATAGTTCTGGAAACATTAGCCAGAGCAATTAGACAAGAGAGAGAAATAAAAGGAATAAGGATAGGAAAGGAAGAAGTTAAATTATCATTATTTACAGATGATATGATACTCTACGTGGAATATCCCCAAAACGCCACTGAAAGACTTTTAGATATAATAACCAAATTCAGTAATGTAGCTGGATACAGAGTCAATACTCAAAAATTAATAGCATTCCTGTACACAAATAATGAACTCGCTGAGAGAGAAATAAGGGAAAACATACCCTTCACTATAGCATCCAAAAAATTGAAATACTTAGTAATCAAACTAACAAAGGAAGCAAAAGATCTATACAATGAAAATTACATTACTCTGAAAGTGGAAATGGAAGAGGATTTCAGAAAATGGGTTCATCAATAGGAAGAACAACCATAAAAATAGCCATTCGCCAAAGATTGTTACACAGATTAAATACAATTCCAATCAAAATACCATTGCATATCTCACAAATCAAGACAAATTGTTCCTAAAACTCATCTGTAATCAGAAGAGGCCTAGCATAGCAAAGACAATTCTGGGCAATAAAGGCAAGGCAGGAGGCATCAAAATCTCTGACTTGAGATTATACTACAAAGATATTGTGATAAAATCAGCATGGTACTGGAATAAAAACGGACCTGAAGATCAATGAAATAGATTAGAAGATAGTGCCACAATTATAAACACACTCAGCCACCTCATCTTTCACAAAGGGGCCAAACATGTGGAAGAAAGATAACCTCTTTAATAAGTGGGTGCTGAAAAAACTGGCTTTCCATATGCTGAAAACTAAAAGTAGACCTATATTTCTCACCATGCACTGAACTAATATCAAAATATATAAAAGATCTATATATTAAAACAGAAACACTAAATCTATTGGTAGACAGAGCAAGTAGGAATCTTGAAGACATAGGTATAGGCAAAGACTTTATAAATAAAACTCTTATCACAGAAGAAATATAACAAAGAATCTACTGCTGAATGTTATTCTAATGAAAAGCTTTTGCACAGCAAAAGAAATAACCAGCAGAGTAAAAGTACAACACACAGAGTAGGAAAAAATTTTTGCCATTTGTATCTCAGACAAAGGACTAATATCTAGAACATATAATGAATTAAAATATTTCAGACTCCCTAATTTTAATGATTGAATCCAAATATGGGCTGTTGTAGTCAGGGGTTGCAACAGAATAATTACATAAAAGACACATAATTTATCATATTATTTATCACCCAAAGAGTCAAATACAAAGAAAGTGCAGGAAATCTATCCACAATACTAAAGAACTAGAAAATCCAGCAGAGGGCCTGAATCCCATGGCAATAATCTGTATGAGTTCATCGGAAAACCTAAAGCCCATGACAATGGCTTATGCAAATCTATTTCATGGATCTACACTGGGAAGGCCCAAAGGTCAGTGGTGGAAGCTAGAAAGGCTATGCCAGTGGGCTGAAGGATCTGTGTCAGCAGGCTGAGGATCTGCACTGGAACCAAGAAGTGATGCTCAACGTAAGGACCAGGGCTCTTCTGAAAAGTACTACAGCCATCCTCAGCAACAGTGAGTTCCCGAGCTCCTCCGACAATGAGAACAGCCAAGTACATATCAGGAAGCCAACGTGACAAACTCGTTCTAGAGATCAAACGGCACACATCTTTCCCTCAGGAGCCAGGAAGAGATGCTCAAAGTAAGGACCAAAAACAACTTCAAAGTCAACCACAGGCATTCTCAATAACAAGGTCCCAAGCTCCTCCAATGATAATAGCCAAGTTCATATCAGGGGAGCCAGCATGACAAGCTCCTCCAGGAGAACCAATAGCTCCAAACAACACTCAGGAGAACTTGCAACAATACTCTTCCTTTCCAGTCTCATTTTTATGCTGGCAACAGTCCTCAGGTGGGCCATCCCCACCCCCACCCCACCCTCTACCCCCCCACCCTCGCTCAGCACGACACTGATTCAATTCAGCTGGTATTAAGTTGATCACCAGTTACCAATCCATTACATGGGCATCTGAGATGAATACACACTTCTCAGATGAAGAAGTAGAAACAGCAAATAAATATATGGAAAAAAGTTTAACATCACTAGTTATTCAAGAAATGCAAATTAAAACAACGCTGAGATTCTATCTCCCTTCAGAAAGAATAGCTATCATCAAGAAATCAACCAGTAACAAGTGCTAGCAGGAATGTGAAATAAAAGGAACACTTATCTACTGTGGTAGGAGTGTAGGCTGGCAAAAACACTGTGAAAATAAGTGTGGAGTTTCCTTAAAAACTAGGACTAGAGGTCCTACTTGATCCAGCTATCGCCCTTCTTTGTATCTTCCCAAAAGAATTGAAAGCACCACACCCACAGTGACAATGCGCACCCATGTTTAAAACAGCACAGTTTGAAATAATTAAATCTTGGAAACAACCCACATACCCATCAACCAGTGAAGGAATTTAAAAAATGCAGATTTTTTTACAGTGGAATACCACTCAGCCATAAAGAAGGATACATAACTAAATGGATGCACCTTGTGATCATACTCTTCAGTAAAATAAATTGAACAAACATATAAATATTGCATTGTCTCTCTGGTCTGAAAAACTGAAAGGAGTGGATAGAAGTAGGTGGGTTTTTTTTGTATAATGGAATACTCAGTCACAAAGAAAGATAAGCTTGAGACTTTTATAGGTAAATGGATGCAACTCAAGACCACACCCATAAGTGAAATAAACTAGATCCACATGTGTAAACATGGTATTGTTTCACTAGTGTGAGAAACTGAACAAATAAATATGATCCAAAATCTACAATAGATATTGTGAACAGGGAATAAATTGTTAAAAAGAAAAGAGAAACTGTGATGGGAGAAAAGGGAAAGGAAGGAAAGGGAAAGAAAAAAATATACATATATACACAAGCAGTTAAAATAATTTTACAACTGGTTTTCTCTTGGTCTACTGAGAGGGAAGTTTTGTGCTAGTAATTTTCTGGACAATATTTCATTCCCATATCTTGTATTCTGAACAACTACTGCGAATATAACAATATGCAATGTGAAGATTATTGTCACTCTACTAGTCTTTTGAAACTGCTTTATTGTTATTTCTTACTTTTTTCTATTTAAAAGAGAAGAAGAAAAAGAGACAAGTTCTGCATGTGGTTCTTATATCAGAAAACTGAAGGAAAAAAAGTAAAAGTAGAGGAGATACCATTAAGGAAGGACAGGCCCTGAGGGAGAGGGGAAAACAATGTAGAAAGGAGGGTGAACATGATCAAAACATTATGTATGTTTAGAAATGTCAGACTAAAACATTTAATTTGTTTTATCATGTTTTATGGTAGCTTTATTTTATTATATAAATTATAGTAAAATTATTTTAGTTTTAAAAAACTATCTCATTTAAAAAGAGAGATACAGTACAGTGAGTGTTGGAACACTTTTTTTCACTTCCTTAATGCTTTGGCAGGTTTAACAAACCAGGCAGATTAACAGATTAACTATTGGCGACTGAGATATTGCAGCATCAGCATCCTTCTCTGGAAAGGTTTTTCTGAATAGAATTTGGAGGAGCAACAGAAAGTTGCAAAAAAAAAAAAAATCCCCTAATTTTTACAGGATCTAGGAGATAGGTGCTCCAGCCCAAAGATTTATCTTTCAGTGCCTTGTTTTAATTTATTAGAATAATTCCTTCGACAAAAGCATTTGTTTAAACCAGTTGTTCTATTCTCATCTTATGTCTGTTTTAGCTAAAACCCATTCCACTTAGTGCTCTTAGGCAGAATTTTCTGGATTGACGTTAATCTGTTATCTTAAAATGTGAATCCTAATTAAGTAGAAGAGTTGCAGTTAATAACTAAGAGGGACTAAAGAAACATTAAATTAATGATTTTCCAGGTGAAAAGGTGAATGGATTAGAAATAAGTGGTTCAACCTGACACCTGGGGATCATATACGGTTCTGGTCCCAGAAATGGGGTGCACTACAATGTCAAAGTGAATAACTCTGATCAATAGTGAACCATAAAATATTATTTGAAATGAGCCTTATTTAATACAGTGGAAGGTAAAAATCACAGGAGAGGTTACTGGTTATGAGTAATGGTCTTCAGTTGTTTGCAACACATCTAAAGAGGTGTGCACAGTGCACATCAGCAGGAAGGATGGCCATGATTTGTCACCCCTGGAAAGTTCTGACAGATTAGGGAAAGGGTTGGACTGCTTGGGATGAATGTTATACACGTCATCTGTATGAAATGGAAAACAGAAATGTCTTCTGTGCATTAAAAAGATGACATTCTATCTCAATGGCTGCTCTCAGAATATAGGAACATGATTATTATTGAACATAGGATCTGATTGTATTGCCACAATTGGCCTTAAACTCTTCACTCAAGTCACCCTGCTGAAGAGCTGGGACTACAGCTGATTTCCATTAAACTTAGTTGCCTAACATGTCTTTTAGAAAATTTAAGTTTGTATTGGGCTTGTTTAAGGAATTTTATTTTGTTTCATTTAAGCCATTCATTGAACATTAATCAAAGACCATGAAAAACAATCATTCTTATTTTTAATTCATTTTTTTCCAATTTGCTAATGGACAAATGAGTGAATTAAATATAACTAGGTTTTTCTTTTTTAATTTATTTAATGTGTAACTGGAGAATACCTGTGAGCTGCAAGGAAAAAGTAATTAAAATAAGACTCTACTTGGAGTAAGATACTGTGATTATTTCTGTCTCTACCACCAGGAGGGGGATTGAATTCCTAAGTAAAATTAGTAGTGATAGCTGACTGGGGACTTAGTCCCTTTTATATACTAAAATATATTAAAATGTAACTGTCTGAATTATAACTAATACCATGCTTACAATAGCACAGAGCAAGCGGTAATTTTATTTAGAAGGAAATCTAAAACTCAGCTTATTTCACTTGGATTTGGTTCATAATTTCAACCGTGTGTTTAACTCACTCTGTGTTGACAATATAACTGGGATGAGAATAATTTTGAGGCTCCAAAATCCTTTGTTATCAGTCTGGTCAAGTTATTATTGAACTTCAAAAGACAGCCCGCATAACAGGTAAGGAGTTTAAAGCAAAAGACAGCATTTGTATTTGTTCAACTTTTAATGAATATCTATAGCACAAAACATGGTTCTAGATTCCATAAAGAATATAAAGATGAAACGACGTAGAAACTTATAGTCAATGAAAGACATAAATCATCTATAAAAATGATACAATTATTTTATATCCAAGAAAACAGAATAGTTTACTCCTGACTTATTTTGTGTCAATGTGTTCATGCCTATGACACTTCACTAGATATTTGCAAAAACTCTGGGAGGTGGACTTCAGTGGAAACTGGCAAAAATCTTTCAAAACTGAGGAGATGTTATTAGGGAATAGGAGTATGAAGTAATTCAATTTGTGCATTATGGACATATGCAGAAGAATTAAGCTAAGTTAGGAGAGGTAAGTTGGAGGCCAGGATACAAAGTCTCTTTGATGTCATTCAAGAATATTTGGGTTTTGTTGCTTGGTAAATGGAAAGTTGTTCAAATGTCTTTAGAGGAGTAAAAATGATCATGGTGGTGCTTTAGAGAACTGTCTCTGGGAACCTGTAAAGACCAGGCAGCAAAAGCCAGAGACCTAAGTGGGGAGAACCTTGCCTGGTGTTTGCATCTAAAAAAACCAAGGTGGGAAAGTCCTCAGGCCTGCTCAGGTGTGTGTTGGGGTGAGGGGGGTGACAGGGCCAGTAACAGGAAGACTTAGCTTGTTCTGTTATTTCAGATAGTACAACTAACAGAGGGTGAATTGTGGACAAGCAATGCTTTAGATATAGAATGGAAAAAATAGCTTTGGAGTCCAGCAGGCCTTGGTTTCAGTCCCAGTTCTGGGTGTTCTGGAACAAATTATTTATCTAATCTTGTTGCACCTTTGATTCTCTATGTTACAATGGCAGTAAATGCACCCACCTTAAGTGTGTTTAAAAGGATTAAATAAGACACAAAGCAGAGCAATGAAGTAAAGCAGAATGTAGATAGAATGAAAGATCTTCAGCAGTGGACTCTTCCTTGTCCTGCGCTCCTCTTGCCAAGTAGACTGAAGCAGAGGCTGCAGACCATGCATCTGGAATGTTGTAGAAAGCATTCTTGCATCCAATAGGTGGTTTCATTAGATAACCTTTGGGATCCCTCTCAAGACCTACCTTTTTTTATTTTCTGAAGGTTCCTTCTCCACAGTGACAGGCACATTCATTGAAACCAAAGGTAAGGTTAATCATGAGAAAAACCAGGCAGAAAATAGTTATCTAGACCTACAGAGCTACAATAGATGTGGTAACTTGACATTTCCATCAAGCCAGCTAGGTACTGGATAGCAAGGAAATTTTGGATTCCGTGGTAGCAGTCACCTTGTTTTGCTTTTGCAGTAGTGTTCTGATCTTTTGCGGTTTCCCCAAGCCCATGGTTTCAATGTGGTTATTGAAATGTTAGACTATGTCTTAGAAATGAAGCATTACAGGGAGCCTAAACATAGAACAGAAAAAAGCTGTAACTCTAGAGTGGGGATGGAGGCTGAGATGTCCACCAATGGCTCCTTCCGCACCCCCTGGTGTAACCTCTGGTTGGAACACTGCTGCTCCAAACCTGGCCTGTTTTCAGCTTTCCTCTGGAGTCTTTTATTTTCTGCACTCTTATGGCAGCTGTTATCATTCCAGCTGCAAAGGGAATGGGAGGCAACTTCCTGTTATTCTATCCTGCCATCCCTGTAGGGGTGTGCATTCCCTCCCCCATCTCCCGCAGCTGGCGTAGTTTAGAACAATATGAACCTGGAGGCAGCCGTCCTGTTTCTAGATTGAACTGGCTCGTGTGAGGGCATGTGGGGAGTAAATCTTGTCAGGCAATAGGTCCTGATGGACAAGTATGCCCCTGACTGAGGGAGGAGAGATGAATGACATAGAGAAAGGTTGAGTGATGGGTCCTGGATATATCTCAGGGAGTTAAGGGCTGTTCAGTGAATGATGGTTAAATGAGTATAGACACAGAGAAAAAGATGAGCAACAGAGAGGAACAAGAAAATGTAATGGATATTTTTGCTGAAAGACCGAGGTAGAAACATCTCCACATCTGTAAAATTCCAATTATCCTTACACATAACCTGAGACATAGGTATTATCAGTACCATTTCAGAAAAGAAGTGGTGATAATGGATGTTTTTAGTGATTTGTTCCAAGTTACCAGCAAGTAAGTGGCAAAGCCAAAAGACCCCATACCATTTTTCTGTTCATTGCAGCACATAGCTAAGACATGGAGAAGGATTTTATTTTAATTAGGCTTAGAGAAGTGTAGAGGCTCAAGTGCCACCAAAAGGTGAGGCAATCCAGGGATCTGTGACTAGAGCTTTTTGACTACAGCAGGGGGACTCCTAGGAATGAAGTGACAGATAAGGGATACAGTAAATAGAACCCTAAAGGACAGTTTAAGAGGCTGAGAAGCACAAGGAAAGGGGGATGTGATTCTGTGGGAAAGATGTGGATAACAAAAAAATTGTTTTAGAAAACTTATCTGGCATTGCTGCAGAGAAAGAAAGTGTGGAATCAGTGGAGTCAGGAATACAAGTAGATGAGTTTGGAATGGTGCAGGTCAGACAAAAAGCACAATAATAAGATAAAGTAGGTGTAAGAACAATGGCCCAAGTTTGGTTTTTGTAGCATTACAGCATTTGAAAGAATGTGGGGGTATGGACACTCAATTCTTTAGATATAGCAAGAAAAAATATTTTGAAGTCAAATTGTAATGGCCACTGCAAAACAGAACTTTAAAAGTTAGGTTTTTTGCTTGTTTGTTTTTCCCTGTGGAGACAAATGGGTTTTTGAGGCCTAGGCCATTACAGCTTTCCCCTACTTCTCAGTCTAGATGAATGAAAAGAATATGATGTTGACACCAAGAAGCCTGGAACCTAGTTTCCATTCCACAAGAAAGGGGACCATGAACTGAAGATAGCTAGAAGTGTAAAGTGCACAGATTTGCATTCTGTCTCTGTGCTCCTTTCTGTTTCTTACTATAAAGACCCTTGCCCACCTGTACACTGTCAGATGGTGATCTGATGCAAATAGTTGCCTCCATCTCCTAGGATCTAGCCTCGAATAAATCATTTTTTCTTTTTACCTAAATATATGGCCTCCTTTGAATTGATCAATGGTGAGTGGACAAACCTAAGAGTGTGAGCCTAAGTAACAATATCAACCTTGGTTTCAACCTTTTCTAAGCAATCTGGAGTAATTTACTTATATAACCGTGTTGAGCCATTGAATTCTTGGGTTAAAACGAAGTTGACAGGCGGGACATGGTGGCTCACCAATGTAATCCCAGCACTCAGGAGGCTGAGGCAGGAGGATCACGGCAAGTTCTAGGCCAGCCTAAGCTACAAGGTGAGTCTAAGGCCAGTCTGGACGGTTTAGTGAAACCCTTTTTCAAAAAGACATACCCCCTACACACATACAAGTCAAGTTAGTAATACTCTTGCGCATAATGCTGGGTTACATGATCCTTCTGCAGTTTTGACAGAAGACTGAAATGCATGACATGGCATCAATAGCAAAACAATAAAACCAATAGAAAGTCAGTAATTGTACTTCTAGAACATGCTGAGTAATATGCTATCTATATTCCTTACACAAAAGCCACCTTCCCCCATTGAGATACGTTTTGGGTCAAATATGGGGTAAACTGAAAGAAGGTCTCCAGAGAATCTTTCTGTTTTCTCAGCCAAACGGCTTATATTGGGTGGTATCCCTCAGGGGTAAATATCAGTTGATTCCTAGTCAACTAATAGCCCAGCCATTGAAATGAGTCAATTCAAGTCATAATTATCAGACGGGTTGTTGAACTCGGTTGTGTTTTCTCCCCCTCCCCTTTCCAGCTATACATTAAAACAGCAGCCTTAAGGTCCTTAAAAAGGATTTTTTTTTTTTTAACTCCCAGAGATTCTATATTATTTCCCCAGGAAACTGTATGGACTGATTTTTCACAGCTAAAATCAAAAGCAGCCACGTGGTGATAACACGCCCAGTTACTCATTCGGAGCTGGGTCTGCGCTCCTGGGCCTCTTCCCAATCACTGCCAAGCACTTCTGCAGTTGTGAAGTCCCCTGCAGGACGCCGCACCCTGGGACTCGGGGCGGAGCGCGCCGGCCTCCCTGCTCCCGCAGGCTCTGACTCTGGCCCTTTTCTGTACCGCGACGCGGAGCTAGCAGCTGCCTGCGATACAGAAGCAACTGTTCTGCCTGAAAGTGGAGGCTTGAGTGGGTTAGTTCTGTTTTTGACCCGGGACATAGTGCATACCCCAAGGAAAGTTTAAGACTCCCAGGTTCCGTCCCATCCCGTTACTCCTTCCCTCGGAGACATCAGGATAGGCGGCGCTTTTCCTCCACACCCACTTCCAGCCCGGTTTCGCCCGCTGCGAAAGTGCTCTGCCCGCGACGTCGCTGAGTGACTCTCCGCGGGGCCAATCAGCGCGCGCACAGACCGGGCCGCCCCGCCCCACCCCACGGACGCTCCGGCTCCTTCCTCAGGGAGGCGCAGAGGAGCGGAGGGAAGAGGAGGCGCCCGGGTTGGCTAGTGCGGGCTCCAGCTCCGGGCACCCCGGATTTCTGGCTTGGCAGAGGCCTCCGGGTGTTGACGCCGGGAAAGCCTTGGCGCAGTGCGTGCTGCGCCCTAGCTGGGACTCGGCGCGCGGAAGGCCGGCGTCGGGACGGAGCCGCGACGCTCTGCTCAGGTAAGGCGCCAGGCCGGGCCGCCTCCTTCCCGCCGGGTTCCTGCTGCCCTGAAAACCTGCCGGGCGAGAGATGGACCCCGGGGCCCGAGCCCTGCCCGTGCGAGAACACCTCCGGATAGACGCGCCGGCCGGGCCGCGCCCCTGGACCCCACGCCCCAGTTGCCTCCTGTGGGAGAAGCGCTTGCGGGGTGATTGGAAATGCCAGGGGCCTTTATAAATTGGCGACTCAAAAATGAAGCTTTTGGGGGGAAAAGTTTCGTGTATATATTTATTTTGTATTGTGTAAGTGAAAGACTATTCACGTTATTGTTCTCTAGCAAAGTAAAATCTTCAGTATGCAGTGCAGTCGAGACTTGAGGAATTCTGGGGTGTGCTGCCCGTGCTTGTGGGAGCAGTGGTCTCAGGGGCGCACTTCTGGGTCTCCCCCTGCGGTGACGCCCGCATTCTGCCCGGGAATCCCCTCGGACGCCGACTGTGCTCTGGAGGGTTAGCAGAGATGCTGACAATCTTCAGATCTATTTCCCGGGGCTGCTGGAGACAAGGATGAGGGCTGGCTTTCGTGTTTGCAGAGATCATTTTTTAGAGAGGGGAGTTTTAACAGGGAAATGTGGAAGGCGTGGCATACAAACCCTCAGTCACAGGACTTGAATTTTTAACATTTGAGACTAACACAGATCCTTGTTTTGAGAGATAACTGGGGAGAGGAATGCAAAGACAACTTGACTTCAAAGTCTGTCTGGTATTTTAGAGAAAGTTTATCAGGAGGAAAAAGACAGTTTACAGAAGTGGAAGAATATTATTCTGATTTTTATTTCCTGTTTCAAACCCTTTTTCCTGCTTGGAGATTTTGTATAGGCAGGTCACAGAGTGTGATTCACTCACTGGGGAAGATTCAAAGGCTGACTTGGTCCTTCAAGGCTCTTTCGGAGCAGGCAAAAACAAAAACCAGAAAGTTCCAGGCTGAGAGTCCCGAGTCAAATTTTCCCTTTCTCTCACCACAGTTTCGGAGTAAGCATCCTACCATGACCAGGTCTGGAGCAAACGGAGTGGACTTAACTGTGAGTCAAAGGCTGCATCCCAGGCCTCCGACCAAAAGACCATTTTTCCAGGAGATAGAAGAGAAAAGCCACATTTCATGTAATAAACCCCAGTCAGGAAGTATGGTAAAGGACTTTAGAGATGGATTCTTTATCTTTCCTGCCAGATGATAGGGTTCAGAATTAGGAAGCAGTGTTGTGTTTGTGAAAACACCTGAGTCTTTATTGTTCTTAGTTCTTGAAAAAATTAAATAGCAGAGGTGACTAAACCTTAGGCTTTTTGAAAAGGTAACATGTGCTTTACTGGAAAGATGAAAACATTTCAATTTTGGTTTGTGTTTTGGACTAAGATACAGAAAGTGTTAATGGCTCTACAATATTGATGAACAAGAGTATTCTATTTACCTTCTATGGGAAGTATGTAAAACATACTGTGTTTTTCAGTATTCTTTTTCAGTAGGATAGTTGTGGGGTTCCTGCGGATTGATACGAGCTCACTGTAGTCTTGGCTGACAGATCATTTAAACTGCAGCTTGTAACACCAAAAAATGGAGCTGCAAAAACCACACAACCAAGCAAAAAATATCTTTAGAATGTCATCTTAATGTGCCACATTTAGATTTTTACTTTCCTACACTAAGGACTTGAATATACCAAAGTTGATGGAGTTAAAGTAATAGTCATTTTACATACTTAATTTGAGCCATTATTACTGTTACTTTGTCTATGTTCGTGAGGGCAGATGTGTAGTAAAACAGTGCTTTTCAAGGACAGTGTTTGAAAGATGAGTTATTGAGAAAAGTGGGATCAAGTTATGGTAAAATTTCTTTTGATAATAGCTATCCTATAGCTACTTCAAAAGTAAGAATCCACTGGTGGTCAGGGAGAGGACTTAAAATCCAGGCCACACTGTAGTTCCAGACCAGTAATGCCTAATCTCAATTATACAGTACCATAGACAGTATTTGGGAAGAAGTTCATGGAGGGAGAGTTAGTTAGCTGTATAGTCTTTTGTTACTCATTGTACCTATATAAGAGAATCAGGATGAGATCATATTTCCAAGTTTTGCCTAGTTGATTTTTATGAAATCTGCCCTTTATATTCATGAAATATTTTTATTTTGTAATTAATTCTATTGGTAAGGTTACATTAAAATTCTTGAGTTTTTTCATCCCCATTTTTAAAGGTACTTATCTATCAGCAGCACAATTTTCAAACTGTTAAATATAGCAAAACCTCATTGAAAGTTCTGTCTTTTCAAAGATATTATTAATGTCTCTGGTCTGGCTTGAATTACCTTTTCAAAACAATGACTCAATGCTTATTTATTCATGTTTGGGTCCATATTCTTGATTCTTTGTTAAAGAACCATCACTTCAAGGTGCATACATGGGCAAGAAGCATTGCATGTCTTTTTCATTTCCAGAGGCTTCGTATTCTGAAATTAAGAAAAAATAATTGTAGTTATATAACCAACTGTAAAATCTTGTAATGACTGTTTTGTTTATAAACAAACCATGCTTCAGATAGACGGGTTTAAGTGTGAAATTCAAGCTGTTAAGGTTAGTGTCACTATTTGACAGTTGGCCTTGTTTAAAAGCAAAGAAAACAAAATGTACTGTGACCAGTTGTTCTGTTCAGTTAAAGATTGATAATTTTCATAAATAAATCATCAAACTGTCTAAAAACTGACACTGTCCGAAAACTGCTTTTTCATCTGTAGTGCCTTATGTGATTTGTTTCTCAAATAAATTGTGCCATGTGTCAGAACTTTCTTTCAAACTGAAAGATCTGCAATTTTTTCATATCACAAAGATCAATGTGGAGCCATGGTTTAAAAACAAACTGAATGAATCTGTTCCACAAAATACAACTTTTTAAAACTATTCTTTATTTTAAATATAATTATTATTGGTGCTAATTTGGTTTTAGATGTTTATGTTTTAAAAAGCCCAGGGGTAAAGATTTCTTTTGCTTCACTATTTTTTTTAATTTTAATTTTTTCACTTTGAAGGCAATGAAACAATTGGACTTTTTAAAAGTGTGCACTTCTAGGAGTTTGAAGTTTGTATACTTGTTAGGCAGTTTTGGAGGACATTGGAGGGTTTTTATTAAATGTGCAGCAGTCTATACTGGTTGAAGAGTTTCTGTTTCTAAAATACGAGTTTGGGCTGTAAGTGTTGGAGATGGAGTGTTGTCACAGTTTGTGACTTAACTTGGGTTATGTATCTTTCTGGGACTTGAAGTGACTCATTTTGACTGGCTTGTATGTGCATCCTTGCTTTTGTTGGCAAGCATAAGGAGTTAAGAACAGAAAGATCATTTAGTGGTTTCTGTACAGTGGTACACCTAAAAATAGCCATGTTTGAAGGAATTGTACAGAATCAAATAGCATTCTGGCCAGGGTTCATGGCTCAAAATGGATCATGTAGGAGGAAGATCAAGGACTATAATGTTTGAAGTTGGCTGTGTGTTTCATAGCCACTTTCAGAAATCCATAGTATATCTGGATATTTTCACCTCTCCCTCAATTTAGGGAAATCAAACATTTTACACAGAAACACAAAGTCAGGAAACAAAGCATGCTCATTTCTAATGTGTGTGTACCTTTGTTAACAGGGCAAATTTATTTCATCTGGTGAAAGAGACTAAAGATGCTGTTTTCATAGGAAGTCTGTTCATAAGTAAATGGCCACATTCTTATGCAGGCAAAGCTACTGGGCTGATCTATGATGGTCCTGTGCAAAGTGTGTTAACCCATTTATAGTATGAATGTACTATACCATATCACTAAATGAGCCTATGTTATCTTATTTTCTGTACCTGTAATTCTAGCTTACTGCAACCCTTTTGCTGGGTCTTCATTATCCTTTTCTTTATGCACAGTACTTTGTAGGAATACCATCTTATTGCTATCAAGTTGTACTAATTTCTTATGGGGAAAGTGTTAAATTTATTTGGATGAAAATGAACTCAGGTTAAAATTCTGTGGCCTCCTCTGTTCACATAATAACTTGACAGTGTAGCTGCAGTTGAACAAATGATGCCCTATACCTATTATCTTTTTTTTGAAAGATGCTAAGAACAGCGACACAGAGTAGAATTTTATTTTATTTGAGTTGGAATTTAAATTGCTTTGCTTTCTTGTGAATGATGGGAGAATCTAAGGGGCATGTGGGTTCTCCTCTAAATTAACTCTGGGCAGTGAGGAGGAGGAAGGGAAACAGCATGAGTCAGAAGAAACACTGGTTAAACCTGTGAGTTCTTGGGAACCATAGGTGCAAAGTCACCCAGGTCTCAGTGTTTTTCCTCTGGATCAGCTGCTTCGATGTTTTTGTCAAACTGTCATATTCTTCCATCCTCTACCTACATCAGTGTGACTTATCGCAACCAAGAAAGCTTCTAAACATACCACTAAGGTTCTTTGTTGTTTTTCTATGCTCAGAGTACTTTGATTTTCAAGGATGATTGGCCTCTACTTCACCCTGTGAGGCCGAATTGCCTACCCAACCAATATTCATCCCTCCTGATTCTTTCCTACAGTTGAACCATGGCCACCATGGTCAGTTAAAAGTGCGTGATTGCCCAGAATCCCTTGCAGCTGGGGGTATCAGAGTGATGTGTGCCAATGAGTTGTAGTGAGCTGGGTCTTTTCTCCCCTCAAAACTCTTGTTAAGAATACAGTCTTTTTGAGCTTGCTTGTCAGTAGGCATCCTGTTCTTTTTGTTTTTTGTTTTGTTTTGTACCATTGAGAATTCAACCCCAGGCCATCACACTGAGCTATAACCCCAATCCTCTTTAAATTGTTTTATTTTGACACAGAGTTTCACATAGTCACTGAACTGCCCACACTGTGCTTTTAATTTGCAGTCCTTGCACCATCATGCCCAACTGGCTTTGTGTTCTTTATAGTTGTATTTTCTCTCTGGAGAAAGTGGTCAGGCTTTTGTGATGGGCTTGAGGGTTGAGAGTGACTGGGTAGAAGATTAGAAAGAGGCTGAAAAGCTGATGACATTGTGGATATGCTGTACTGGACCTCATTTTCTACTTCTTGACTTTGCTGAAAAAATATGTACATTTAGTTAAACTGCAGAAGTTGGATCTGTTACTTGCAGCAAAATGTGGTCTTAGCAGAGTCTTGAGTTACAAAATAAGTAGTTGATCGCTTTTTTTCAGAATCAAAAGGCAGGCCATGCACTGGCTGACTGGAGGAGAGTCAGATGCCAGCCTTCTCCTGTAGTTTGTGCCATTTGCAGCCTGCATGAGAGGAGAACAAGAAGTCCACTGGAAGCTAAGACCACCTGTGAGTCAGTGCCATGTGTAGGCTGATTGGGAGAGAGCCAGATGGGGGAAAGCCGGATACCAGCCCTTTCTGGCTCGCAGGTAGAGAGACAAGAAAAGCCCCCCCCCCCAAGTGATCAACTGATCCAGAGAAACACAGGCTGTAATGATAGCTAATGAGGTAAAATACAACTTAATGCTTGTAGTGTTTAGTGACTTTGCAGGCCTAAAACATCTATTAGAGAATAGATACATGGGGAATCTCCTCCCGAAGGTGGTGGCCATTATTAATTCCCTATTATCTTGTTTTAAAGTCCTGTATCACTCTCATTGTTTTGATTGGGTTTAATTCTATTTTATCTCGTTCGATTTTGTTGTATTAGATGGCATAGGCAGCTGTTTTGAGGATAACAAGGTATATTACGGTAGCCATTTTGGATTTGCTATTATCTTGTTTTGAAGTCCTGTATTTCATTCATTGTTTTGTTTTTATTGGTTCTATTCTGTTTCTGTCTGAAGGTATGGGCAGCTATTATTTTATGTTTGTGGTACGGGGGATTGAACTCACGACTTCGCATTTGCCAAGCAGGTGCTTATGCCACTGAGCTAAATCCCTAGCCCTTGGGCAGCTATTTTAAAGACAGTAAGAGGCATTATGGTAACCATTATTGATTTCTTATTATCTTATTTTGAAATCCTGTGTCACTTCCACTGTCTTGTTTTGATTGGCTTCATTCTGTTTTATTTGCTTGATTTTATTCTAAAATAAAAATTTAAAAAAAGAATTGAAAGGCATTATTCTGTATGAGGAAAAAAGGGCAAGAGTTTGGAGTCACATTGATTCTCAATTAGAATCTTTGCAGAGTGATATTTAATTTAAGCTTTCTGGGTTTCTATCTTCTCATGTGAAATAGTATTATTGGTGTTTCTGAGAGTTTTTGCAAGGATTAGAGATAATTAGACTATTAATAAACATAGTGTTAGCATATTTGACACATAGCAGATTTTCAACAAAAGATGACTATTATGGAAGGACAGTATAGTAGGGAGGGTGAGAGGAGAGAGAGCAAGTACTGTAATTGAGCTGTCTTTTTCCTAGTGAGGTCTCAGTAAAAGTCTAGGTAGAGTGGCTGAATTGGTGTATTAGTGTGAGGCTGCAGTCACTTGTCTTGGATATCAGTCCCTTTGTCCAAACTAGATTGCCTGAAACTCTGCTAACTTTGGCTGAGAAAATAAAAGATGTTCTTTATGAAAATGTTACTACTTATAGTCCAGGGATGCAAAGTTTGAGCAACAGAGTGAGAAATTGTAGATTGGCATCTCTGTCCTTAACTAGCTGTGTGATTGAGCTGTTTGTCTTCTGTGACATGGGAGTAATGGGATGATTATGAGGACTGAATAGAATAACATCTGTGAAGCATAAGTAGCTGTTTTCCTAGCAAACCACCTGCACACTGGATTTATAAAAACTGTTGTAATTACCATTTCATTGAACATTTGATGAGCAGTTCCCAGCCTTTGTAGGTAGTTCTCTTGGAAATGTAAGGTGAACAAACATGTTTTTTATGCTTTACAGAATTTATGTACAGAAAATGAGGACAGGGAAGGAATGGTGTGTTTTACATAGAACCATAATAAAACCAGATTTGGAAAATCGAATATTAAAAAGATTGAACAGAATATACTGAGTTGTACAAAAGCCAGTTGTATATATGCTGTAAGGAAAAATACCCAGCAGCAGCCAGGCACGCACGTGTTTATGTTTGTCAGGGCATGAACACTGCTAAATGGAGTGGTTTTATTTACTTACAGCATGTTGTGTCTATTTTAGAACAGCTTTACTAAATCTCATCCACTCCTCCATTATTCTTGAAATATGAAATATCTTTGTTTCCCATCTTCTTGCTCCTTTTTCTTCCCCTTCGTTTTTCTCCTCCTTTTCTTTCCCATCCTTTCCCCTTCCTTTCTGTCCCTTTCCCTCCCCTTCCCTTCTCTCTTCCCTTTCCTCCTCTCATTCTTTCCTTCTCTTTTTATTTGATTTATTATTTATATATTTGTTTATATAGACCTTTTTATTTGATTTGTTATTTATTTATATATTTGTGTATTTATTTATTTTTAAGGTAGTGTCTCACCAAGTTGCACAGAAGGTACTCAAACTAGGGATTCTGTTACCTCAACCTCCTGAAGTAAAATGTATTAAATTTAAAAACATCAGTCTGTCGGGCTTTTTGGAAGTGGTAGGCCAGGGAAGATTGTGCAATAAGTTAAGACTAGTCTCTAGAGTGAAGGAAGATTAGGTTGAGTAGGACTTCCCTAGAGAAGATAGGATTTGAATGAGCCTTGAAGGAAGGGTAGGAGATTCTGAGGAGGCAGTTGGGAAATGAACAAACTTGGGTTTGCAAAAAAATGTGGAATGTAGTGAAATTAGATTTAGAGAAAGATAGCTAGAGAGGTCAGAACTGTTAAAAGAAGTAAGGTTTTGTTTGGGTCTAGATTTTAGAGGCTTTTCAGGAGAATGACAAAATTAAGCTTTATTTTATTTTTTAGGTTTCTTTGCTTTTTTGCTTTTTTTTGTTCTGGGAATTCAATACATTTTTAGTTTTATTAGCGCATGTATGCAGTACACGATGTTTGCATTCATCTTAGGGAGTAGATACATGTGCTTAACATTACCGTGAGTTTTTTTATTCCTCTTCCCTTCCCTAACCACCTCCCTTCCTCCATCTCTAGATCCCTTTTCATTTTCATTTTTTTCTTTAGTTCATGTTTGCAACATGTAATGAATACATTCATTGTGGGTGGTACATGTACATGATATACCTTAAATACATTCCCTTTCCATTTGCAAAAATTCTGTCTCCCTTTATTTTGCTCTTTATTTGTACTCTGAATTCCTAAAATGAGAGAAACCATATGATACTTAACCTTATGTCTAATGTATTTTACTTAGCATGTTTTCAAGGTGTATACATTTTTCTATAGATCTTTTAAATATATTCTTCTTTTAGCCAAGTAGTGTTTTCATTGTGCATAGATAACCACATTTTTAAAATCCAATCATCTGTTGATGGATGGGCCGCTTATTAGATTTAGCTATTATGAATTGTGCTGCTATCAACATTGGTGTACATATATCACACCAGTGATGTCTTTAGCTATTTTGGAAAGATACCTAGTAGTGGGATAGTTGGATCAAATGTCTATTGTTAGGTTTTTTTTTTTTTTGTCTTTTTGAGACAAGGTTTCAGTATGCATTTCAGGCTGGCCTTGAACTCACAGCAATCCTCCTGCCTCAGTCTCCTGAGTGCTGGGATTAAGGGAATGTGCCACCATGCCCAGCTATATTTATTTTTTCTTCTTTCTTTCTTTCTTTCTTTCTTTCTTTCTTTCTTTCTTTCTTTCTTTCTTTCTTTCTTTGTGAAATCTCCATACTGATTTCCATAAGAGTTTTACTAGTTTACATTCCCACCAACAGTATAGAAGGATTTCTTTTTCCCCAAAATCTTGCCAGCATTTGTTTTTATTTGATTTCTTGATGGTCACTCTTTGTGGAATAAGATGGATTTTCAGTCTTTCATTTTGTGTTTCTGTAATGGCCAGCAATGTTGAACATATCTTCAGGTAGTTATTGGCCATTTGTATTTCTGTGTATTTGTATCTGTGTATTTCTGTGTATTTGTATCTGTGTATTTTGTATATCTTTTCATTCCAGATGCCCATTTTTGATTGGGTCTTTTATTTTGGAGAGTGATTATTTTGAGCTCTTTATATATTCTAAAAATTAGTCCTCTTCCTGAGGAATAGCTAGCTGATTTTTTCCTCCATTCTGTAGGTTGACTCTTCTTCTGTTATTTCCTTTTTTGTACAGAAGCTTTTAAAATTTGATACAATTCCAGAATTGTTAATTCTTGCTATTTCTTCTGTAACTGGAGTTGTGTTAGAAAGTCTTTATACAGCCCTATGACTTAAACAGTTTTATCTATTTTATCTTCCAGCAGATTAAATATTTCTGTTTTAATATTTAGAGTTTAGATCTATTTTTGTATTAGCTTAGTACATGGTGAGACATACAGGCTCAGCTTCAAGCTTTGTCTTATGGATAACTAGTTTTCCCAGCACCATTTCCTGAAGAGGCTATCCTTCCTCCAACATGTTTCTGGTTCCTTTGTAAAAGATCAAATAGCTGAATGTGTCTGGAATTGTTTTGAAATCCTCTATTCTGTTACACTGGTATAAATGTCTGTTTTTGTGCCATTTTTCTCACTGTAGCTTTGTAGTATAACTTGAAGTCAGGTATTGTGATGCATTTCGCTTTGCTCTTGTTACTCAAGATTTCATTTGTTAGTCTGGGCCTCTTCTGGTTCTGTAAGAATTTTAAAATTGTTTTTTCTAGTTCTGTGAAAAATCTTGTTGGTATTTTGATGGGGATTGTGTTAAATCTATATGTCAGTTCTTGAATTAGGGACATTTTGAGAATACTGGTTCTGCCTGTGCAGCAACAAGGAATATCTTTCCATTTTCTGATGTTTTCTTCCATCTCCATTTTCAGAGTACTATAGTTTTCATTGTAGTTGTCTTTCACTTCTTTTGGTTGCTTAATTCCTAGGTATTTAATTTTTCTTGATATTATTGCGAATGGTAATATTTTCCTAATTTCTTTATCAGTGAGTTCATTATTGGTGTAGAGAAACGCTATTGATTTTGGTGAGTTGATTTTATATACTTCTGCATTGCTGAATTTGGTATTATAGGAGATTTTTGGTAGAATTATTTTTGTCTTCTATGCAGAGGATTGTGTCATCTGCAAATAATGAAAAAACTGACTTCTTCTCCTATATTTATATTCTCCTTTTTATTTATTTATCTTGCCTAATACCTGGCTAATGTTTTGAATATGATGGCAAACAGAATTGGTGATGGCAGGCATTCTTGATCTGTACCTGATTTTAGAGAGAAAGCTATTACTTTTTCTTCATTTAATATGATATTGGCCATTGGTTTGTCATAAATGGCTTTTATGAGATTGAGATATGTTCCTTCTATACCTATTTTCTTTAGGTCTTTAAAAAATCATGAATTGGTGTTGATGTTGTCAAAAGCTTTTGTTTTTGTATCTGTTGATTTGATCATGCGGGTTTTGTCCTTCTGTTTATGTGTAAGATTCTTTTGATGGCTTATTGCACCCTATTCACCAGTATCTTTTTTAGGATTGTTTTTGTTTTGTTTTGGTCTCGTCTAGAGGTTGGCTTGTAGTTTTCTTTTTTAGTTGGGTCTTTGTGTGGTTTTAGGATCAAGTAATGCTGGCTTCCAGAAATAAGTTTGGAAGCATACTTTCTTTCCCTCTCAGTTTTATGGAAGAGTTTGGGGAATTTGGTTTTATCATGTCCATTGATATCTTAAAGAATTTGACTATGAGTCCATCAGGTTCTGGACTTTTCTTAGTTGACAGATTTTTATATTACTGCCTCAGTTTCATTGTTTGTCATTGCCTTGTGCAGAATTTTTATGTTGTTTTGGTTTAGTTTTGATAATTATGAGTCTAAGAATCCATTTCTTGAAGATTTTGCTATTTGTTTGAATACAATTTTTCATAGTGTTTGAATACAGTTTTTCATAGTGTTTACTATTTTCTGAATTTAGCAGTAAGAGTTATTACTGAGAGATATTAGTTTATTTCTCACATTACATCCTTTTTCTGTTGATTACTCCTTTGTCTCTTTTCTTTCTTTCTTACGTATTTGACTTGCTTGAAGTATTCATTCTGTTTGAACTTTTGGCTTTGTAGGCTTTGTGTCTATGTCTAGGATATTCTTGCCTATTTTCTGGAGTGCTGGTTTTGTGTTCATGAATCTCTCAGATGTACTCACTTATCCATCTGTTTTGAAAGAAAGTTTTGCAGGATATGTTAATCTGCGTTGGAAATTGTTTGCTTTTAGTGCTTAAAATACTTTGTGTTGAGAAGTTGAGAAGTATGCTATGATTTTAATGGGTCTACTGTTATTTTTTTGCTTTTCTCTGACAACTTTTAAGATTTTTTTGGAACATCTAGAATTTTGACTGAGATGCATGTGAGGAGCTTCTTTTTTTCATAATAGTAGGTGTTCTGCTGAAATCTTTTGTCTTACCTGGAAAGACAGGGCCGAAATCAAACACTCCAACAAGGGCACAACATGCAAACTCTACATGACCACTACGTCATAAAGCCTGAGTATCCACATAATCCCTTCCTGTCTTACTTGTGATCTGATTGTAGGTAGCCTTACCAGATTTTCCTCTTTACCCTTACACTCAAATTCTGAACTTTCCCAATCTCAACAATTTCCCTTTGGTCTTCAATCCAGCAGACAGACTCTAGCGTGAGTCCCAGACTCAGGTTTAGGGACTCTTTTTGCCTAAGGGTGGCTATGCTTGTTTATTCTCTGTCTGCCCAAAATCCAGAAGGGGAGAACAGACTTTCCTAGCCTGGAGAGTTCTGGAGAGGATGCCCCAGGGATATAGCATTCCCCAGTGTTTTGGAGGAAGGCAGTGAGGAGAAGAGGCTCCTATACCCAGAGTCTGTCCCAGGATTTGATCCCCTATGATGCTTGTTTCTTCCCTCAGACTCTCTGAGAAGCTGTCAGGATGACTGCTCCCTGGAGGAGTAGGGGTAAGGCAGTGTGTGTGGGCACCTGTTTCCCTTTTCAATTACCCGGATATGTGATTTAATTTTAGGTATTGTCTTTCCTATTGGTTTTCTGTTTCAGACCTTTCCCCACTTCAGATTACCTTTATTTTCAATGAATCTTCCCTAAGTATCTCTGACACAATTCCTCCTTAAATCAGCCATGTTGGATCTTCCAAGATTAAGCTTTTAAACAAAATTTTTTTTTCTTTGAAGTAGGAAGGAGGATGAATACTTCATAAAGATGACTCTAGAAATAGTATATGAGATGTTAACACACTAGAAATAAATGTGCTAAGGGAAGTGGGAGGACAGAACACCTTTTGTCAACAAAGGCACAGAAGTGAAAGTTGAGTGTTAAGCTTCTACCAACAGGACTTTGAGATGTTTTTCATGACCAACAACGATTTTAGTTTTTTCATTGTGTAAATTAATAGTACCTGCGCATTAAATTAACATTAAGAATAGCTAATGCTGGGGCTGGGGGTTTAGCTCAGTGGCATAAGTGCCTGCCTGGCAAGCGTGAGGTTGTGATTTTGATCCCCGGTACCCCCCCAAATAGCTAATGCTTCCATAGCTTTTATTACATAGCAAGCACTGTTCTAAGCACCTTACATACTTTACCTTATATTTAATCCCTACATCAGCCGTAGAGATACACCTATATTACATATGAGGACTCTTAAGGCACAGAATAGCTAAGTAACTTTCTGGTTGTGCATGCAGGTCTTAGAGTTTAAACTCAGGTATGCACAGTTCAACAACCATCCATAGCCTCCATGACAACAATCCATAATCTCAAGCCTGATACTCCTATGGCTTGGTTCTCTGTTAGATATATTAAAAGCCATTATGAACTGTTAGTTGGTATTGTTCGAGTGAAGATTTTAGGCAAGAAATTAAAGCTTAAATTTGGATTGTAGGCACAGTCCTAGGTTAGTGGTCCATCTCTATGGAGTTTCTTAAAGAACAAGGGCAAATGAACTCTGCAAAGAAGGATATATAGAGTAAAAGAGAAGCAAGCACCCAGCCTTTAGGGAATGCTTCACATTTTGAAATGGTCAGGTAAAAGAGAAATTATTGAAGGAGATAGAGCAGGAACTGTAAGAGAGGTAAAGGACAGTGTTGGCAAAGGGAAGGTATATACCCAGTTTAAAGGACTGTCCATACCAGCCAGTTAGCAGATTAGTTATAAGGACAGGACTGAGAATCTGTCTGCCCCTGGCCCAGCTTCTAGATCATTTTGCGGACTTGGAGAATGCAGTTTTAGGGGCATAGTAGACTTGGAATCTAGAGGACAAACAGTTGAGAAGTATGCAGTAGGTGAGAGATTTCGGGTGGCCAGTTAATTCCTCTTTTCAAGGAATTGAAAAGAAGTATAGTATAGTAGCTTGGGTTGGAGGAAAGTTTGAGCACTTGAGCATTGAGAAATAGCCTGGTTTTGATGCCACATTCAGGGTTTGCTTAAGATGGAACTTGAGACACCAGAAAATAGTCTGTTAGTAAGAGCTGTCTAGCAGAGAGACCATTGCTTCAAATACTGCTCTTGTTTTCAATTTTATTATTTCTAGCAAGGTCTTATTGGAAGACAGTAACGTGTATTTTAGCAGATTAATTATGGCAGTGACATCAGGATGACAGAGAAAAGGACTGCAGTGATAGTATTTTAAGAGTGCAGTACAAATTGAGCATGGTGGCTCATTCTTGTAATTCCAGCATGAGTTCAAGCCCAGCCTGAGCAGTTTAGTAACTTAGTGAGACCCTGTTTTTTGTTGTTGTTTTGTTTTGTTTTATTTTTAAAGTATAATATAGTAGTCCTTCCAAGTCTTTGGTTTTGCTTTTTAGTATTTCAGTTATCCCTTGTCAACAGTGGTCCAAAAATATTAAATGGAAGAGTCCAGAAGTAATTCTTAAGTTTTAAATTGTGTACCATTCTTAGTAACAATGATCCATCCCATCTGGCTCCACCTGCCCAGCACACGAATCATCCCTTTATTCAGTAGATCCATTCTGTGTATGCTGTCTCCATTACTCACTTAAACATCTTTGTTATCAGATCAACCAGAACAATATCACAGTGCTTGTGTTCAAGAAACCCTTATATAATCTAAGTCCTAAAGTGCAAGAGTAGTGATACTGGCAGTTGGGATATGGCAAAGAAATTGTAGAATGCTTCATTTAAGTGAAAAGATACAGTTCTTAACCTAGTATGCAAAGAAGAAACAGCCTATGGTAAGACTGCTAAGATATACAGAAAGAATAAATCTATCCATGAAATTGTGAAGAAGGAAAAAGAACCTTATGCTTATTTTGCAGTTGTACTTCTGACCGCAAAACTGTTAGGTTTTTGGTGTAATAAGAAAGAAGATATAAAATAAATATAGCCTTTATTCCAAGGATGTGGAGAAAAGGCCATGACCATGGACAGCTTGGGATTCTCTGACCAGAACGTGCGATAGGGGTTAGGTTATACATATAACCTCTGACCGGCGTGACGCTTAGGGCGGGCATTGATGACGCACAAGTTACTGATTGAGACCCCTTTTCCCACCACTGGGAAAGGAAAAAGGAAGCTGTCACAGGGGAGAGAGGAGGTGACCTCAAGGTAAACAAGCTGTTTGGTCCCACTTCCCATCCCAGCTTATTGTAGGGCAAAACCCTTTCAAAAACCTACAACTACAGTGTGTGACAAGTACTTAAGATGGAAAGAACATTAAATATGTAGGCAGAAGACAGAAAGGGTGCTTAATTTGAAAATTAAACTTTATCATAGATATGTATGGTTGGAAAAGAAACATGTATGTTTAGTATTAGTTTCAGGCATCTCTTGGGGGATCCGGGATATTTCTTCCTCGATGGGAGGACTGCTGTACTAAGAATCAGAATCACTTCATCAATCTATTAGTGGGTCTTTTGGGAGTTTCTTTGAAAGATGTCAGATGCCAGAGATTTAGCTTAGTGGCTTAAGCGCCTGCCTGGCAAACACAAGGTTGTGAGTTCGATCTCTGGTACAAAAAAAACAAAAAAACAAACAAACAAACAAAAAACCCAAAAAAACCTACTAATGAAAGATATCAGTAAAGACTGTGCAGCATATTTAGTAGGCCTACTATTCTTAAGTGTGATGGTTCTTAGCAGGGTCAGTGCAAAATGAAAATCTAAACTTCTTATTCAAAATGCAGGATAAAGTCCTATTAAAGGTTTTTAAATATGTCTTTTTCTTGTCAGTTTCTCTTGACTTGCCATGGTACTTATTTGTTACTTAGTGTCATTCTAAGTGAAGAGAAATTAAAAATGAAAATTATACTGTTAAATTTAAAAATTAAATTAAAAAATAAAACTTGATATTGTTAACATGAATTTTAACATTCATCTTTTTACTGAATAATGCTGTGTTCAAAGGCATAAATAAGAGCATTGAACTTGTATGTAGAATTGCTGAAATCTCATAATTTTTATTTTGTAGTTTACGTATCCAAATATAGGTTGTTTTTACCAGAACATTAGATATACTGCACAATCTTTTTTAATTTTACTTTTTGTTATGCACACAATATTATCAACACTCAGTGTTTGGCTTACATACTTACAGAAAGACTCAAAGAAGAAGGACCTTGCCCAGTCCTTTTCCTTCAGTGTCATTGTTTTCAGTGTAAGTGGTAGGCTAATACAGGGAAGGAACAAGAGGCTAAGGCTTCTTGGTGTGTTTCTTATTTCTTTGTATAAGGCAAGTTCTGGTTTGAATGGAAGATATTGCCATTTGTAGCCCTTGACACCCACCTGCCTGCCTACTGAGTTGTATCTGTGCCATGCTTGCTTGAATTGCTTTGAGTCTTGCTGAACACCCATGTATCTTAACTGGAGTTCTGTGTTCTTGGAGCATTGTGAACGCTGTGTAGATGGGACAGCAAGATGTGGTAAGCCTACTGCACTAGCCTAAGCTTGAAGAGGGAGGAAATAAGAACTAATGCATACTGACTGTTTTGCCCTGCCCTCTCACTGTGGCTTTTATAGATGCTTCTCACCTCAACATTATAAAGCTAAATACCATTTTCATCTTGATTAATTTGGAGAAAACTATCACTCACTGGAAGCAGCTTTAAAGTTAATAGCTTCTGACACTAGAGTTGATCTACTTAGGAAACAATTCCATTATAGTTTTACTTGTAATTTCTCATTGGAACTATTAGGCAGAGAGTAGCACCAGCCACTTTAGCTTTGGAGTCAGGCATATCTTGTATAGAATACCAACATAGTCGTATTATAGCACTGTGGCTTTGTTTCCTATCCAGCCTGAGCTCTAGTTTTCTCATCTGTATAATGAGGATAACAGAATGTACCTGTAGGATTATTAGAAAGATTAAATGGAGGTAATATATGTAAGATACCTAGTGAAGTATATGGCTCTATCACTGTTAAGAGCTTAGTAATTACAGTTTCTTAGTGTGAAAGCCAAAAATGCAGCTTTTCTTTTTTCAAAAGTTTCAGAATAGTTGGGCACAGTGGTAACTGTTTCTGATCTCAGCTGCTTAGAAGACTGCAGCAGGAAGATTGTAAGTTCAAGGCCAGCTTGGGCAATTTAGCAAGACTCAGTTGCATAAATAAATAAATATAAAAGGGCTAAGGATGTGGCTTAGTGCCTCCTGGGTTCAGTCCCCCATACTGCAAAAAAGAAGTTTAATAATAACTGGTAAACTGCTTGAACTTTTGAAATTTTAGTATTATTTATATTTAAATGTCAGAAGCATTTTTTTTTAAAATCTGACTTATTTTTCTGTTCAGTAGATTTTTTTTGCCTTTTATTAGTCATTTGTTTCTCTGAAATGCTTTGCTTTGGATAATTTCATGATGAATTCTCAACTTGGCACTGTACATATAGGCAACATAAACTTGTTTTATCTACATATTCATATGAAAATACTGGCAGCTCTCTTGAAGTGCAGTAACCCAGTCATTCCCTTACACATAGTTGAGATTTTTGGCATCAATAATGGAGTTGTTTCTTGTCCATGCTTTATAAACATGTACGTCACAGAGCAGCTTAAAAAAAAGAATGTAGAAAATCAAAAGGAAAGACAGAGTTACTAAGTAATTTAAAAAGTTGCAAAGTAAAATTTCTTTCCTCCTATCATTTAAAAGCTAGGTTAAATTTGATTGGTACTTATGTCAGACCTTATTTACCACAGGAAAGAAACTCCATGAATACTAAATCACTTCTACCTGAAGTATTGAACATGAATTTGTCTTGCATGTTTATTCAGGCTATTCCATTTTAATTGAGCCAAGTAATTATAAATGTTAGAATTATAATCTAAATCTAGTTTTTTTTTCCTTTAAAGGTGGAGGTCCTTCGGAAATCTTTATGCATTGAACCTTTTAAATTATTTTTGTGTCCCCGAAGCCATGGTTGCATTTCAGTAAGTTAACTTGGTATTGTAATATAGGAAAGGATGTGTTAGATGGGACTTTATTGGCAGAAATTGACATCCTTACATCTGTTCTGAGAACTTTAAATTCATTGCCCTGTGGCAGTGATGGAGAACCTTTTAGATACCAAGTGCCCAAACTGCAACCCAAAGCCTACTTACTAATCACAGAGTGCCAACACTGCAGTTAAGCCTGAGGGCACAGCTGTCGGGGCAATACTGGCGCAACCTGGCTTGCATGCTGATGGCGAGGGTTCTGCGTACCTGCTTCAGCACACACACCATAGGTTTTTCAGCATACAGCCCTGTGGTTTTTCCATCCTCCCGTCAGGCTCACCACAGCTTGACAGGAATGGAGAGACGATAATGGGAAAACCTTTTTTATATTTTCTATACAAATTCATGAATTAGAATTTTCATAATTTGGGTAATGTGTATATTCTTTATCTCTAAGACCTGATTATAGTTAAATATTAGTGATTGTGTAAATTCACACGATCTAAGTTCCCTTTGATGTCTAGAGTTCAAATGTAAAAGTAAAAGTGAGTGAACTGTGGATCAAGTCTTGTAACTGTTAAGGACTGAGTGTATGACATTGTAGAACACCACATGCAGATTTAATAGTAGGAAATTGTTTTCCTACTATTACAGACCTCATGCTTGATCTCTTAATTTGTAGCCAGAGGAGATATTTGAAGGTAGACATGGTACCAGTGATAATAGTGAGGAGAGGGAGTAATAAAATCAGGTGAGAATGGCAGAATGAAATTAGTACTGACTTCACTGCTGACAGAGTACAGAGAACTGAAGAATATGACTTGTGATGCTGAGATGATAATCCAGTTGGCAGCTCTGTGATGATCATTTCACATCATTTTAGCACCAGCCTTTTGAAACAAAGCCTGGATGATACAAATGAAAATACAGCAAGTTTTACCAGGTGTTCCTTTTGCAATTTGGTTGGCTTGTGGAGTAAATGGAGTGATTAGCTCTCATTAGCACTTCCACAAGCTGTAATACACCTCTGTGAGGCAAAGATCTTACCCCTCTTCTCAAAAACATGAAAATCTCCACGTGATCTCTTTAGTCCAAGCATGTTTGCATTGTAGAAACAGAATGCCAACATAGTATGAGTGAAACCTTTCAGATGTCTAAAATAACAGTAGGCAAAACCTAATCAAAAGGGACAAAGGCCTTCCTAAAAACAGTTACTGTCTGAGAATTCCGTGAGCTTCTTAAAGCACTCCCCCACCTCATGTGTATGAAATTGACATGAATCAGATTAGTGAGAGACATTGAACACTGGTGGCCATACAACTGGACCCCTTTAGCCATTTGTCAGCTGCACTTCAGAAGTTATGGTCTGCATCAGAGTCTTGATTGTTTAGAGAATTGGAAGGAAGGAAGAAGGAAAAAAGGAAGGAAGAAAGAGTGAGAGAGACCTTTGGTGGTAGTTTATTGCCCTAGTTAGGATCTTGTGCCATTGATGGTCTGTGTTCCTATGGTCTGTAGTATGAAGGTAGAAGTCAGAAAGATAAAAGGAACGGGGGCAGGTATTGGGGGAGTTTTCTACCTAGGTTTGGAGAATTAGACATTTGGTAGTTTTATAGGAAAGAACCCTGAATGAAGTAAGAATTTGCCAGTCTGACCCAAATATTGATGAGTTGTGTGATCCTGGACATTTAGCCAATTATAAAGTTAATGCAGCAATACCAGGCCAGTTTCAGAGCTTTCAGGGTCAAATGTAAGCAGATGTCAAATGCAGTAAAACAGTACACAAGGGTATGAATTTAAGCAGAGTTTTTGTGTGGAGCATGTGATGTACATTTTGAACATTTTGAACTTAAGTTTCTTGTAATAAATAAAATGCTTTTCCTCTGACTTCTTTTGCTATGACAGCTCTCGTTCCACTCCCTTTCGTTGACTGATGTGAAACATGTATAAATCTTCAGTTTTTTCTAGAAGATGGTGCTGTATCCTGGCAAGGCAGTATAGGAGCTCCTGAATGCTGCCCCATGCTGCCTTGACAGCTGCTCTGTTGGGAGTACAAGAAGTAACTGTTGGTTTCAGGCATTGTGTCCTGTGTCATTAAAAGTTTCGAATATTGGGAATAAGGTGTTCATGACCCAGTTTCATCTTCCATGTATAACTGTTCTCTCCAGGTAACTTGAGAATGGTAGTCTGCTAGGATTTGAAGTTGCAAAGCAAGCATGTCTGTGTTTGTAATTCCTTGTACCGGTAAATAGTTTACAATGTGACATGATGTTGTGATATGCAACTTAATAGCCTTGTTGTGTCTTCCTGCCCTAGCATGAACTTGAAGTAGTCCTGTGAATTTAACTTTTGCCTGTTGACTGGCTTGGGTGGTTGTGCATAAAGTTATCTGAACTGATTATTAAACATTGCAGTTTTTAATTGAATGATCATATGACAAGTACTTTTTAAAGACTGTTATCAGCCTTCACTGAACCTCTGACTGTTCTCATCATATTTTAAAATAACTTTGTCCTCTAGATAGCTGCTGCCCCTCTTAGACTGGGTTTACTAGAAGTGCAATCTGAGACCAGGAGTTCAATGCTGAAAGGTTTCAGGAGCTGTTCATGTCAGAAAGGAAAAAGGCAGTTGCAGCCCTGCTGTGCCTCTTGGATGGCTCTTTTCAGTTGTCCCCAATTGAAGGAAGGAGATGAACTTTTGTAAGCACTGGCCAGTTAGTGTCAGCTGACCATCCTTCTAAGGCATCACTTTGGGCCACTCTGAGTCATTAGGAACCAGGTAGGGGAACATGGACCCTAAAAAGGGGGTTCGATGAAGAATCCATCACCCTGCCCCAAAGAATCTAACCCCTTAAAAAAGAAACAAAAATAGGGAGCACAGGGTGTTGGTATACGGTAAGTCCTTTATCTGCAATGTCTGAAAGCCCAAATCCTACAGCAAAACTGAAGAACAGATCATACCTCCTTTGTTAATTACTAGCCAACAGGTTTCCAACTTCTTAGAAGTTCATGAAGTACTTGGATAATATATATAACTGACTACGGATTAGGTGGGACCAAGTTCTACACTTGTGAAATGGCTGGTCTCCAGTGGAGTAATTTTCCTCAACCATTAACTATTGAATTTTCAGAATATTAATAATTATGTGCACATAAGGGAAATTGTTTCTGGAGATTTGTAGAACTGGAGGGATATCAAAACAAAAGGCAGGCAATGGGTAAAACACACATACTACCAAACTCAGAAACTTCTAGGGAACCCTGGGGATAGAGAGCAAGTATAGGAGATTATAGCCTCTTTTGAAACTCCAGAACCCTGATGTGATATTTTATTTTAGTCTTAGTTTGGGATAGGATTTAAGAGTTCTGTTACTGAAGGATATAGGTCAATATGCCTTGAGGTTAGGGGACCAAAGAACTGAATCAGCTTTCTGAGATTTCCAAAAACCATTTGCATTCAACAAATTTCTGAACCTCAGCATGGTTTGTGGTATAAGTGGGATAACTAAACAGTGCCAGAGTCATACATAATTATATGTAATCTCTTTTCCAGTTACAGATTAAGTCATTTGCAAAAGTGAACATAGTGCTCCTTCTGCATTGTCTACCTCTGAGTAAGTGAAGGATGAAGTGGGCTGTGCTTATCCACTGTTTGTCTTAACAGTTTGGGTTTGTTACAGGGACTAGAGGTAGGAAAGCTTGAGGTGAAGGTGTGCATGTGTGCACATGTATGTATTTTGACCAATTAACATGACTCATCAGTAAGTCCCCCTCAACTCCTAGATAGCTCTTATATTCTTTGCCTTGATCTGCATTGCTACAGGAACTCTGTAATGCCAAATTGTGGAAGATACTATTACCCTGTTTATGTTATGGATGTAATGGAAACAAAAAGAGATCACTGTTATTTATTCAGAAAAGGAACAGACTAAAGCTGACAGGTTGTATTTATGTATTATATTTTATTTTAAAGCGAAAACAATAAAAACAGAAACAATTTCAAAAACAAGACAATAGGAAATTGACAATGGTTAATATATTGTGTATTATCTTCAAAGTAGTTCCTCAAATTACAAAATATAAGCTTGCGTAATTGATCAAACAACATAAGCACAAACCATTTTTTTATTGAATTTAAGAGCAATCAGTAATATAATTAGCTATCTGTGTGTGTGTGTGTGTGTGTGTGTATATATATATATATATATATAGTTTGTTTATTTTCCTTTTCCCCTTCCTTCTTAACATTTCACCCATCCCAGTTGTTCTTTACTTTTGAGCTGTTTCTTTCCTTTTCACAGTATCTGTTGTAGATTTTAGGTCTTTCTTTTTCTTTCTTCTTTTTTTTTCTTTTTTTAAAATTTTATTTAAAGAGAAAAAACAAAACAAAACAGAATAAAGGGTAGCAACAATACAGTATTCCAAGGAAAAAAGGAAAAGAACAACAACAAAAAAACCTAAGAAATTATTACTTGATAAATTACATATTGACTTCTTGGAAATAGTTGTTCAAATTACAAAGTTAAAACATGTAAAGTAGACATTCAAACAGTGACACTGTTAACAGTTCTCACTCCACGATCTGACAAAATCAGCAATATGGTCATCCATCTTACCCACTGAAATATACATGCAATTATATCAAAAGGGTAAAATTAAACACAACAAAACAGAGCAAAGCAGATCACAAGAAAGCAATGTAAGAGACATAAATTTCAAAACTAGACAATTGAAGATATTCACTCTCTATCATAGTGACTCTTGTTTTCTTCCAAATAGTTGTCCATATTGTCACATACAGGGAATTCACATGAAACAACCTAGAATGGAATTGATCTGAGCTGGACGAGGAGGGCATGTCAAGTCTTCAAGACCAGACATTAGGGAAGCCAAGAATGGCTGTCATAGTGTCTCTCATTCTCCTCAAAACAGCTGTCCATACCTTAATGTGTGTTGAACTTAAACAAGGCAAAGCAAGCTAAGATCACTTTGAATAAAAAGTGATAGTTTTGCTGGACTTCACATCATGACATTATGGAATCAGCACTGGGTATTGTAGTGTCTCTTTTTCTTCAAAGTAGTTGTTCATTTCAACATGTGTTATATAGTTGGTTCTCGTAAACTGTTTATAAGCTCTACACATGTATGAGTCTCTACATGTATATCTATCATTTCTGTATTAGCAGGAAAAACA